>VZRW01000475.1:489315-504945 GCA_013398125.1 Aegotheles bennettii
CGGCGGAGCCGGGCGTGCCCGCGCGGGGCTCCCCGCGCACAGGCAGCGGCGCGGCGCTGCTCGGAGGTCGGGAGCTGCTGATCCCCGTGGGCACCGGAGGCGGGGTGGCTTTTCCCCTTTCGCTGCTCTCGGAGGCCCAGCGGCGCCCCAGCGGGACCGCTCCTGTAACCAGCACCCCGGGGGCCCGAGCACGGCTTTGTCCTCACGTCCATTGACCGCGGCCTTCAGGGCACGTCCCCAGCAGGGTCCCCGGGCAGGGTCTGTCTCCACGCCGAGCGAAAGCCCCCGCGGGTGTGAGCACAGTGGAGGGCACGCTGGTCACCAGGGGCAGTGCCCTCTCACAGGCCACCAGCCCCGCCTCAGCCCTAGTAGTTATGAGGACACTCCAGAAATACAGCTTTCCCCGGCCTCTCACGCACAGTGCTCAGCAGCACTCCCTCCTTGGGGACCGTGCGGTTACCCCAGCTCTTGCATCGCTTCCTTTGAAAGGGGAAGAACCCGTGGTGGACAAGAGAGCTGAGGTGTTACCCAGCTTAGCAGCAGCCCCTCAAGCCTCCCAGTGCAGCGTGTGTCTCTGTTTGCAAAACTAAAGGTGAGGTGAAAGAAGCAGCAGTTGTTCTTTTGTAGAGTGGTTTGTTTTGTTATTTTATTTTTTTTTTTGTAAAAACACGAAGTGTAGCTTCTTTGGTGGAAAACTAATGAGATAGAAAACTCATTCTTCCCCAAGGATATATGCCCTGCCCCTGTGCAAAGCTGCAAATGAAATACAGCCTGATATTTACATCTACAATACTTCCAGATCAGAAATTAGGCCATTAAAGGCACAATAATAGCACACAATGAAATCCTAAGATTCCTTTTTCAGTCAAATAATTCAGTAATGAAATACATAAAAATACATGTGTGACATAATTTAAATAAAAGATGATAATACACTGTTTTTACTTGTCAGGTGTACCTGAACAGTGCTTTTGGTCTGTTCTCTGCACTCAGGATCTATTCTATCTTAGACGCTGAGCCTCAAGGGACTCTCTCTTTGTCTATGAACAAGGGAGATCTGCAAAACACCTTCAACAGATAATCTTGGGAGTCTAAGCTCACAGCTTTACTGCATACTAAAAACCTTGGTGTGTTTTTTAGAGCACAGTCTCATCTATTTCCTACTACTAACCTCTAAATCCTGCCTTAATGATCATGAGCTGGCCCTCTACCCTGTGAGAAGGGAGGAGCTACCAATCTGGCCCCTCCTCTTGCTGCTTCATAGGTAACAGCACCCTTTCTTCCCAAGTACTTCCACACTGCATATCAGGTATATCCAGAGCTGCCACTTCTGCTCTGGTCATAGGTTGGAATTTGCTGTTCTCTTTCAAACCTCAAAGCAGCAGATGTTTCTCTGCTCCTTCACAATGAGGTGCATCAACCTACTGGAAAATAATGCTTGTGCAAAATGGATGTTATTCTCAGAAAATCACAATTACAACAAAATAACTACTGGAAATACTTCAGTGAAAAGGAGTATCCTGGTTGCCAACTTTCCTTGGACCTGAGATTTATCTGGGCCAGTTTCTCATCTTTCTTCATTCCAGCCAGAATCAAATGCTCAGGAGGAGTTTTAGAAACTCCCAAGTAGGTAGGTGGTCTTATGTAGTAGCACCCCAAAGCACAAGGTTTTCAAAAGCTCTCCTCAGCTTGCTGCAGCAGTACCGGTTATGGACAGTTTTGAACCAGTACTTGAAGAACATAATGTAGCAGCATGCATCTTATCCCACATTCTGCAAGAGGAGAAAAAATTTAAAAGATTTTTTATCTTTTTTTTAAAAAAAAAGCTTGCTAGATCATCAAAGGGTTTCCCTCAAATTTCCTGAAAAGTCAATAAATTCAGACTATTTTACAGATCAAGAAGTTCTGATAGTGCCTATTGCTTCCAACAGTTACAGCATGTATAAAGAGGGTCTTGTCTATGGAAAGGGTAAACTGCTGTGCATGCAGATCCAGTCTACTAGAAAGGAATGAACTACCTTGGTGTTCTTACTGTGCAGCCAGCAATCAGTTCAAGTGTGACTTTGAGGCTAGGGCTCTGCAAGGTACCTGCCAGCAGGATCTCATCCCTGTGGGAGGGAAAGGTAACAGGAGCTGCTGATGCAGGGGACTATCTTGTTTTCCTAGTCTAGGCAAGTCTGCCTCTGTCTCAGTGCTACAGTGGGATAGCAAAGGAGCTGCTGCCATTTCCTGCCTGTGAAATGCTCCCAAAGATCCTCATCTTTAAAGCATGCAGGCTTTTAGTGATGATGAAGACTTTGGCATACAGCTTATGAAATCAGGGGAAGTCAACTGTCCTTGACTGGACTTCAGCGGAGGACATCGGAGAAACTGACTGTACCTTAGCCTGTTGCTGGTTTGTACCTTAGCTTCCTGCCAGTATGCCAGAATGTTTCACTGATCTTCTATTTTGCTCTGAACTTCTTTGGCACCTGTACCTTTTGGGATATACGAAGTGGTTCTTACTTTCTCCAGCCAGGTCCCAGCTGCCGACTCCTGCCTCTGCAGCTCCAGACACAGAGGGGGAAGTTTGCCTGGTCAATAGTGCAAGATACACACCGATACCTTAACGGCAGGATGCTGAAAAAGATAAATGTAAACATTTAACAACTGCCTTATTCATCCCATCTGATTCTTTAAATGAAGCAAAGGCCCTAGGGAGAGAAAATTAAAGAAAGAGTATGTGATCATGTAATTAAATACTGGATCATAATGAATATGCACAGAAGGGTTGAATTAAGGTTGTACTGGCAACCCAGCTTCTGATATTTCCTAACTTTTAAGCAATACAATGCAACCTTTACAACATTTCTTTCATGTTGTTTTGGCAGGAACTGTTTCTTGCCATTGGTTTGGAGAGAACCTAGCACTTTGTGAGTTCTCTCATAATGGAAACAAGTAATAGAAGTGCAACTACTTTTATCTGTGCCACACACACACACATACACACCCTCCAACTATTGCAACATTCTCTTTTCCCAGCTTTTTCTGAAGGAAGCTACTGAGTGTTCTTTATAGTAAGTGGGAAGATTCAAGAGTTCAAAAGGGAAGGATTAGAATTATTTGAATTTTTAAAGATTCGTTCTAGTCCTGGTGTCTGAATTGATATACATTCGTTTATGAAAATAAATACACTACATTTACAGCATGGATTTTTTTTTCCTGTTTGAGAAATTGTTCCTGACAGAATAAGGAAATGCAAGAAAGTGTGAGAGTGTTATAGGTTTTTTATGTGGTATCTTGTTAAAGCCTTTCAGTGTAGAAAAGCATTAGATCTGTCCTCTTTCTATTCCACTGTCAGTTCTAGCTATGGTTTTGCACTGTTTGGCATTGACCTAATAAATAAGTAAAAGTTGAGAAATAATTGATACTTGTTTCCTAAAAGCTGTATATGTGCCTTAGTTTGGCATAAGCTTTCTCTCACCTGTTAGTTGAAGAGTGCTCTTTGTAATACATAAAATATATAAACAATCCATTCTATGTATAGAGGGTTGGGGTTTTTTTAGTTTAGATTGATTATTAAAATGCCACATTATTTTTGTCATTTAGCAAGGATTTGAAAGCATATAGCAAGAGGTTGCTTCTCGATTTTTTGTTTCTGCAGAGGGAATCTTACCATGGGATGCATAGAACATTTATTAATATTTTAGCTCTCCTTAGTCTTTGCTCTGAATATGTAGTTACAGCTGTAGAGACATGAATTTGCTATTCCAGAAGAAAAATATAACCCAGAGAGCCCATAGCTTGGCCCTGTGTGTCCATACTGCTCCCCACAGGACCTTTAGTTTTGAGTTCCTACCTTGTTCTATCAGGTTTTCAAGCAGGCACCCCTCAATCTTCAGCAGTGGTATTGGAGTCCTTCTTGGACTGCACAACTTGAATTAAGATGGAGACAGAAGCAGTCAACCCCACTCTCACTACAGGGTGAGTGCCCTTATGTGCCTGTTGAGGGGTATGTGAAGCCTAAGCTTTTTTCCCTGAAGGCTCGAGAGCAGGCCTCATGTTGTGTCGCCACAAGAAATGTTTAGACCTGAACTCAGGCTCAGACCTGGCCTCAGAAATGTTTTATGGATCCAGCCCATTTGTAAAGCAGTACTGCAGTGAGGCAGGGGTAAGGGCTCCTCAGCCCTGGCTGTAAGCCTTTCGCTCAACCCGGCATTACAATATTGAAAGTAACCACAGTGTTGTGCAAATGAGTGTTTTATCCTGAAAAAGTATGGGGGTGAAGAAGTCAGTCACATATTCTTCCAAAATGGAGAAGTCTTGCTTTTGAAAGCATAAGATCGAGTGGTATGAGTCAGAGAAAGGGCAAAAGTCTGATTTGTGATCACATTAGGAACCCACCCTCCCTTCAACATTCTCCTGCACACGCACACACACGCGCACACACACACACATTCTGCGTTTGTAGACTGGTCTATCAGACTATGAATTCCTCAAACCATTTCTCACACAAGCAGAGTCCTGTTTAAGCAAGTGGAGCAAATCCCATAAGCCAGAGTCCCATTCTGCAGCCCAGCAATACTCTGACAAACATCTCTGCCACTTCAGGAAGCTTGAGAGGGTATGGAAAGGCTCAGCGTTGGTTATAACTACAGCACGTTCTGCAAAAGTCATTTCAGAAAAATCAGCTCATGACATCCTAAAATGACACACCCTGCTGCACTTACTCCATATAGAGCAAGGCTTGCTTTGTGGGTGATAAGTTTGATTTCAAAGGGACCACTCACAGAGAAGAGATTCCTTGTGGCATGAGCCTCAGGTGGCAGAAACCAGAATCTGGTCAGGACAGATTCAACAGAAGGCTTTTCCTATGCTATTGCTTTGATTTTGGCAAACAACATGTGACAGCGTGCACATGTAGCAGATAAAAAGCAAATTCAGAAAACAATATTCTGGTTTTGTTATGAAGATGAATTATTTTGCAAGTGGGATAGTGGGATAGTAGCATCACCCAGGGAGTTTGCTTTTAATAAAGCAATCGTAGTTTGGATCCAAGTAACAATAAAAATTTAAGAAGACAATAGAAGGGACCTTGTTTTTAACAAAACAATCATAGTTTGGATCCGGTAAGAACAAAAATTTAAGAAAACAATAGAAGCAGATGATTTGAAAGCTTGTCAATAGAAAGCTTCTCACAACACAGAGTTATACATAACCATTACTACACGTCCATTTTTCATTTGTATGCACTTATGAATAAAACAGGAGAGACTAATATAGATGAGATAAACAATCTGACAGTGCAATCCTGCATGAGAAAGCTATTAACAATAATGTTAAAGTGAAAGGAGGTTTTAAGTGAAGAGGATGATTTAACCATTTGTTGTCATGCTCTGCATTCAAATTATGTCATCTGAAATTCCAGGTTTTCACCTCTTCTGTAGGTTTTCATGTTGCAGCTGGGATGAGAGAGGTGACAAACAGGTTTATAGTTCTCTGCTTCACAGAGCTTTCTTTTCTGGCCTGCAGTATAGCCTCAGGAAGGCCTGAAATCATTCCAAAACTCCCTTGTCTGTGGTGGCTGTGTATGGGCTGTTGCACTGACTGGTGACTGCCAGAATAGCTTTTTTTGGTCTCCACGGGGCTGTTGGTCCCCCTGTGGTCACAGAAGGAGAACCAGCAGAGGCAGGTTCCTGCAGGTAACCTGCTGGAATATCCCAACACCCACTTGGGCATTTCAGGGATTCTTTGTGGTGCTGAGGCGTCTTAAAGAAACAGGGGAAGGCCTAACATTTAGTCCCATGTTTTATCCTGCGTCAAGTTAGTTGGTGTTTTTAAAGAGATTATTTCTGTGTTAGAAGGCCCAAAGCGGGGCTGTCGCCCTCAGCAGGGGTCACAGCAGTGACAAGTAGTGTCCTGAGCACAACCGAAAGTTGGTTTCTTCTGGTGTTCATGCTAGCAGTTGGGAAGGTGTGGAATCAGTAGCAGGGAAACAAGGCTACAGCTAGAACAAGCTTATCAACTACTACATTAAGGACAGCAAAAACATTATAGATTACAATGTAGTCTTCTGCACAATGTTTGCCCACAGAATAGGCATCTAAACATCCAATCCATCTAAACACATCTGACCTTATTTCTTTACAAAGATATAATTTCCAGAGCAGAGAATCACACAGTGAAGAGTCCGGTAGCCTAACTATATTAGCCAGACCCCAGGACTTTCAGTGACACTTTTATAACAGTATTTCCTGTCTGTTAGAATCAAAACTGGGATTATCTGCAGATTTTAAGTACAGATGTCATTAACATAAATGAAGATTTTAAGAAACCAATATGGTGGTCCTGCAAGTATTAATTTTTCCTTAGCAGCTTATGTGTAGTTAAAAAAAATCTTGCCAGATTTTTTAAAGTCCTTTAAAATAACTAAGAAAAAACCCCTTCCATTTACTCTCCAATTATGTCATTAAAAAGTCTTAAGCAGCTTTATTTCAGTTTGTGATTTGGAAACTAGCTAGACTTTCAGATGAATGGCTCCTTTGGACCAGTTATTAAGGACTAGCTATGAACATTCAGCAAATCTGTCTGTCTCAAAAATACCTCAAAATAGCAAAACATAGATATTGAAATGCTAACACTGGAGATTTTAGGCTAGGCCTGCACAGACTACAAAGAAGATTGCCCACTGTTCACTTATTAAGACAGAAGAAACAGTAAAACAGGGACTGTAATATGTAGACAGACATATACACCTGCCTCACAAGCTCATAACATCCCTCTGCCAAAGCTGGATGTGATTTTTTTCATGGTAAATCAGGTGCTCCTGCACATATTTCATTCAGTGCAGGGTCTGGCTTTGGAGGACGAATGATTTCACATTAGCTGTTTTTTTATTCTTTCATGTGATCTGTCATGTCTATATCCATATCAATGCGACGAATACACTGCTGTAAAAACAGACATGTAAATTATTTTTTTAATATATTTTTCCTAGACAATACTCATCACAACTTACTCTGCCATTATCATTTGTAGTCATGGCACTGGTCCTGTTACAGCTTTTTCTTTTCCTTGCAATGGTATTAACTCAGACATTTTAATCAGTCTCTCACAGAAATGTAGCCTGTGAATCCTCAGGACAAAATTAATGTAATTAGCTCTCTAGGACAGATTTGGCAGGCTGATGCATTCACAGTCTGTATATTACCTTCCTTTGAGTACTGATAGATTTTCTGGGTATAATCAGGTGGGAAAAAATTTTTACAAAATCAGAGATAATACATTTCTTACTTGGTTGTGTAGCTGAATAGATATTTGTTTTCAACTACATTTATGTGCAAACATTTCAAACATGCTTGTGTGAAAATGTAGTCATTCCTCCCTTTAACGGGATTGTATTGCATGCCCAAAATTGATCTGTTTTGCCAGTCCCCATGCAACTCAAACTCTTTCCCCTGAAGCAGTGAACAAACCTGAACACTCAGTAACTTTCCTAAATTCACTGATGTGAGTAATTTCCATTACTTTGATGAGATTATCCATATAATTGCAAATGAACAAGATCATGATTTTAGGGCACATAATCCAACACTATGCGTCTCAGAGCTCCCACTGCATGCTTTTTCTCCTTTCAGAGAGACATGCCATAAATTGAGCAACTTTGTCCTATATTGCATAGAAATTGCCAATTCCTACAAAAAAAAAAGAAAAAAGAAAAACGGAAAAAAATGTTCCTGGTTTTTAATGGTACTATTTTTGCAGAAGAGCTATCTGGCTGTTAATTCAAGTATCTTATATGAATATGCTTGATAACACTGAGAAAGGAAGGAAAAGGGCCTAAATACAAGCAGAGAGAGTAGTCTACTTTTATCTCACCAAAAAAGAAAAATTTTTTTTCCTCCATTGTTTTTAAAGATCATCAGAAAAGACTAATTGAAACAGAAACAAAGATCTTGAAAGCAGAAACATACACCTCTATAAAATTAGGCCATTAGTTCTGTTTTAGATTAACCAGATGTCTCAAATAGGCCTGCAATGAAAACAAGAAAAGCACAGCTTTTTAATTTTTTTTAAAAAAAGACATGCATAGCATTTATGAATCAAAAAAGCACAGCCTTGTGATCTAAGACTTTTTGTCTTCTGCTTACAACACTACCTTCAAACATTGACCATTTTTCCCCCTGTGTTTGTCTCTCATGCACTTCCAGAGGCAGATGAACAAAAAGCTGCTTGATACCCCTCTTACAATAGAAAGATCAGCCTGGCTGTGTGGGAGGAGCTGCTTGATTCTTCCATGTAAGGCTGGGTACACATGCTTCGAGCTGCATTAAGTGTTCCTGGGAGTGGGGAACAGAGTGTTCCAGCAGAACGTAACATACAGGCAAAGATAGAAAGCCATTTTCTTCACAACTACGCAATGTATTAATACAAGAACCCGAGCTTGCTGAGGATGAACCTACTGTCTCAGAAATTTTTCGTTCTTTTTCTTTTTTCACACCTTATTTCACTTTTAAATTACTTAAGATGACTCTGATTTTTTTTCAAACATGATTTTTTTTTAAATTCACTGCTTTGTGAAAGTCTGCTTATAAAAAATTACATAAGAGTTATAGCAGTCACGTAAGGCATTCCTTAAAGAGCTGCATAAAAAGTCTTTGCAGCAACATTTTCTTCACCTGGGCTTCTTGTGCCCCACAACTCAGCTAGCAGTCAGTGAGGAGGGAACAAGTGAAAATTCATGAGAGATAACAGGGGAGAAGGAGGAGCTAAAGCCATGCATATCTACACTATGAACAAGAACATAGTGCTATGCTACACCATAAGCAGGTGGAGCCTCACCAGCTGTCTCAGCCCTACTCGGATGCCACGTCATTGCAGCCAGCTCAGGCCCTGAAACTGGACTACTTCATACCAAGAAACCAACATGTGCAAAGACAAGGCAGGGAATGTCTGCAGTGCATTCCTTTCCTCCGCGTAGACATGCCTTCATTGTTTCCATTCATTTTTGTTACCCTGGAGCTGTAGGGTATTTCCTGCAGAGTCATCTCCTCCCACCACTCAGAGCTTCAGTCTCATCTACCAGGCAACATGGTTTCAGTAGAGCCATGCCAGAGCTGGTGCTGCCAGCACCCAAACACTTCTGTTTCATAGAAAATAACTTTTTTAAAAAGCAAAAAACAACAACAATTGGCAATTTTTTTCCCCCAGAAAATTCCAGATCTGTTCAAAGTTACCACAAAGTGTGGGTTCATACACCCTGGATCTTCTATATTGACATCACAGTATGAAGAAATTACATGGGATGTCCAGGAGTGATCACAGGAGTGCTCCTTCAGTTGCTATAGTCCTAGAGGAAATGATCTGGCTGTTCAGTTATGCAATTTCTATTTCATATCAAAAGCAAATTCATTAGTTTATACAAAGATTGCTTAGTAATAGCTGGTATTTCCTGAAGACTGGTCATCTCTTTTTTTTCTTAAGGTAGTGTAATCTACAGTAAGAAATAGTGATTGAAACCTGGATTTTTCATGTACATGTTTTAAGCTGCTAGACTACTGTGGTGGTTTTAACACAAACCAGTCTTAGAATGGTGAACCAAACCTTACTTTTCTGCTTTGTTGATTTAACTTTAATATTTCAGCCAATGGCCAAAAGTATAACAAAGATGAACTTCAGTTACTTGAGATTTGAAGACAAGAGTAGGTACAGACTAACACAGACTAGGTCAGACTAACACAACTGCTATGCAGGCTCAGTACCTCAGAGTACTTTGATGATGTGAAAAATCCCACTTTTTTAGGTTGCAGATGGAAATTTCACCTTTTGCCAGCTCTCAGTGCGTTTGATAACTGGATCTCATTTAATTTTTAATCTAATCATCTCAAATCACTTTGACCCTGTGTTTGTAAATGCCAGAAACTTGCTGTATCTTCTCCACTCCAGCTATAAGGTAGTTACAGTGACCACAGAAATGCTTATGTCATCAATGGAGGTTTTAGAACAAAGACAGCAGCAGTTTTACTATTCCTGATAAAGGTAAACACTCTCCTCTGTGAAGACAGAAACATAAAAGATTACTTGTGGTAAATAAAGGTATGGATGGTCACATAAAAATGCAATAGTGTTGCTCATTAACTCCAAAGATTGGAGACCAAGCAAATGTTTAATGGAGGGTGGAGGAGAATTTTACATGTACTCATTTCTGAAGCAAATGAAACAAAGGCAGTGGAATATTTTTGTTTTATAACTGCCATGAGTCCTTTCCAAATATTTTTATAGTTATCATTACTAACTTCTTCATTGTTTATATATCAATCACACCAACTCCTTGAAAAGCAGGTGACCAGCCTGTTTATCCATACCTTCCTGTTCTGGAAGCACAAGGTCAACACATTGTTGTGCACTCATTTCAGCTGTTTGCTGGTGCATACACTTCCCAAATTCAACAGGCTTTCCTCTGGTGTCAGAAGAGTTTTGCTGTGGACTGCTGTGGAAAGATGGTACAATTTTACAACATTTTTCATTGTGATGAATGATTTAGAAACCTTTCCTTTAAAATTTACCAAGCCAATTTTCCTTTCCTATAAGTGGCTTTTGACCTATTGACTGACATTTACACTTGTTTTTCTCAGTTTTAACTGACAAAGTATTAAAATGCTGGGAAAGAAATGAATGCCTTCTTGCCAGTAGCAAGTATGAGACCAGGTGTTGTGGAGAGACAGAGTCCAGCGGATGCCTGTTAAGAACTGTATCTTCTCACTAGCCCTTCAAGTGTGTAGCTCTAAGTTGTTCTAGGACTGGAGAACTTTGGCTACCTCATGCACATGACAAATGGCTTTAAAAGCTATCAAAATTATTGAAATACTTCAAAGGGAGCTAAGCATATACATTATTGTAAGAGCTATTATTTTTATTTCTAGGATGATTGAATGAACTGTGTCTCCCATGCAAATCAGGCATCACAAACAGCAAAGAATGTCATCCCTTGGCTAACTTTTTGAATCCCTCTACCACTACTAAAAGAACTAAACTCTTTTTTTTTTCTAAATATGCCAGAATTATTAAAGTTTTTAATGGTATATTTCTTTATAAAAAACAAGAAATGTTAAATTTTAAAAACTGGTAGATTACCAGATGGAGTACATCACTGATAAAACACAGTTCAACAGACATTTTCCTCAATAAGTCATTCACAATTTAGGTGCAAACAGAGAATTAAATTCTAAAGAAGTTTGAAAATGTTTTCAGTCAACAGACTTTGAAGTTTTACTATTAAATTAGGACCTTTCTATTAACACAAATAAAGTCCTATTCCATAAGAGAAATAGATCTATTTTGACTTTCAGTTTCATATGTGCAGATAGTACTTTGAAGAGAATCAAGGGTGTCCCCTGAAAAAAAAATAAATTGTGAACCCTCTTCAACTGGCCAGGATGGAAAGCAAAGACAGTGTATAACTGCAAAAAGTGAAGCATTTCAAATTTATGTGTGTCATTTGTACATCCCAGAACTCATAAAAGATGGGTAACTGTTTTTACCTCAACTTAGCAAAGCCTTTTAGAAAAAGAAAAGAAAAAAAAAAAGTCAGCCATTTTCTCCTTTCAAATTTGTGCAGGGTCTCCTATACCCCTTCTGCTTGGCCCCGGCTCTAACTGGTTTCCCCCAGAGATGAGGGGACATTGGGCTAATAACCAGTGCTCCCTGCTTCTCAGAGCACTGCAGAGAGCTTGGAGAGCACCGGCTGCATCCACAGGCATGCACAGAAGCAAAAGCCAGGCCAGGAGAGTCTTTTTGCTCCTGTATTATTGCCGTTTAACCCCCAATTAACACTCCTTTAGCCTGTTAGGTGTTTCCTCACCCTGAATTACAGCACACGGCCCTGTCCATGAGACCACACAGTCGCCATGCCCATGTGACCCAAGAAAAGCAAATTTACAGAGTAAAAATTTTGGTACTGAAGACCACAATATACAGCTTCTGAGGGTTTCTTCAAACTGCCCACCTCTAATCTGGTTCTCTGGGCTGTATGTGCATTAGTGGATGCAGCACATTAGTTGTGTGATCCTTTGCAAGGGTGGCATGCATCAGGCTATTTATATGTTGTGAGCATGTCACTGCAGTGGTAGAAGTGAGCTCCAGGTGTGGGAGCTCAGGAGAGCTCAAGGAGCTCGCTGTGGAGAGCCCCAAGACCGACGGGACACATGGACATCAGTCACCTCAGAATATTTTTACTGCCTGATTGTGACAGCTACACCAGACAGAGCTCTGGTGCAACAGAGGATCTGGGCTCTTAGCAGCCATCAGGTCCACCTTGCAGCTGATAATGTGACTGTCTAAATATACCGGTGATTAGGGCTACCCTGCATAGATTAAAGTCACAGCTCTCTATCTCCCATCTGAGGAACAACAGCTGGCCTGATGACAGCACAAACATGAACTCTCTGACCTGTTTTTCCAAACTGTTTTTTAGAGCATGCTTTAAATGTGTTGTGTCACTGTCTGTAATAGTGGATCTCAACAAATGCAATCCCTTCTCCAAGGATGGCTTCCTTAAATTGCAGTAGGGTGGAGCAAGCTACATGATTAGGAGGTCATCTCTTTAATGGTTCAGATGCCTCTAAGTGTGCCACCTCGTATTTTTGGCAAAAAGCAAAAAAAAAAAAGCAAAACAAAAAACCACAAAAAATGTGTGTATAAAGCATCAACAAAAGCTTGAAGCAAAAGCAAAAACTCAGATTCGAGGATCTCATTTTATCACTACTATAGCAATGCAAAAGATACCCTCTTTTGTTATAATGTTGCCTCATTAGGGACCTCAGTTATCTGCCTTATGAATTTCAGGGGGCAGAAACTGAACCTGTGATCCTGAACAAGCCATTCTAATTGCTGCTCTGTCCAGAGATGAATTTAAGGCATTGCTGCCTTGAGAAACAGGATTCCCTTTGCTCTCCCTCAGAAATCCCCAATATAATTACAGGAGATTCAGTTCTTCCTGTATTTTTCCCTAGGCAATGACCTGCTTTGCTTGTATGGCAAAATCAACCCCGATTTTATCATCCAGAGGATAACAAAGTTGCCTTATCTTTTTCAAATAGATACAACTGGGAATTGCAAAAATTAAAAAAAAAAAAGACCTATTCCTTTAATTGTTCATCATTTTAGCATGGAGAAGTTACACACAGGGGAGCCTTGAAACTTCTTTCATGTTCATACCCTTTAATTCAATTAAGCCCTAAGCTAAAGCAAAGAGCTAGCAAGAGTCAGATACTATGGCTACTGATAATGTAACTGCCAAAAAAATTAATGGCATATAAACAATTCAAGTAGCTGTTTTGTTATGAGATTCCCCTTCTGAAGCAGGTTACTTTGCCTAATAGATGACAAAATTATGGATGAATTCCTGACTCGCTCTCTTCAGTCTTTGATTTAAAATAGGCCACTGGGCTTAGACACTTGAGGTGCAAAGAAGTGTTTATGTTTTCTAAATGGCCTCTGTGATCTGAAGAGATCAATGTCATGCATTTTACTTGCACTGCTTCCATTTGGAGCCTAGGAGGAAAACAAAAGCACAAACAGTGGATTGATTTAGATGAATTTGAGATTATAGTCTAAGGATTCTATACATGTTTTGAGTATATGTGAGAGGTCATATAAAGACCCAACCACATGTGGATTTTCTGTATTGTCAAAGTATTGGCTGCCAAATATGTGACTTCAAAGAAAATGAAATTAAAATCATGAATGTAGTCAAAGACAAGAATCATTGGCCTGATTCTGAGCCCTAAAAAATGAATAACAAAAAACAGGTAATAGGAAAGCAGAAAAATACTTTACTGAATTAAAAAATAAGCATGCAGTAATGATGAATACTTTTACACTAACACATTTTCATGTATTACCAAATAAAGAACTCATAAACACCTATTCTGACCTGGAGAAGAAAAAAAAAAGAAAATACATAAAATCAAAAATACTCATAAAATTATGTCTAAAAACTCCTATCCCCTGAAACCTATGAAAATACCTAGATCTGTTGGAAATACATGAAGAAGTAGATTTTTCATGATCAAGCAAAGTTGACAAAGTATATTCAAGGAGCTGCATTTTTCTCATGTGTGTTTAATTAAATAGTGACAAATATGAGAAGCATGGACAATGTTTGCTGTACATATTTGGAATGGCTGGACTCAAAGAGGTATCAAATTCTCACCTCCTAACAGAAGAAGTCAGGTAGCAGCTGTAGCTCAAGTACCTACATTAGAGATCCTCTCTCCCAACAGGGATTTAAAAAAGAACGTATCTTTATCTGCTCTCAGTTGCAGCTCTCAAATACTGCTTTGGATCAAACTGATCAGAGACACTGACAAGTTAGTTTGCTGATTTGAAACTCTTGAGTCACAGAATATCTCAAAATAAGGGTGAGGTGAGAGGGAGGAACCTTCTCCCTGTGCAATACATGCAAATGCCCAACTTCCAGTTTTGGTAGGATCTTCTTAGGAAACCAGTGTCCCATGGACTTGGCTTTGAGTCCTGTAGTTTGTATGAGTTTCTCCTATGGGAGCATTGTATGAAAAATAATTCACCTGTAGTGAAAAAGCTGGCTTTTGGACTTCATTGCACCTCCCTAGGATGTCCACGCTGCCTGACCTCATTAATCTTGTTTGTCATGGTCACTGTACTGTGCAGTTATTTCATTAACATATTGTAGTGCAGCCGGAGGCTGCTCTAATGTATACTCTGTTCTATATTTGCCTAATTTATTTAGGCATTTGTGCATTGACTGCTGTAGGGTCTCTCTTTCTATGGGCATATGAGGAGAACATATGGCATGGAACTGTGAGCTATTGACTGTGCTCCTGGGAAACCCTGTAAAAGGGCACAGATACTCTGGCACAGTAGCTCTACACACCAGCTCAATTTAAAAAAAATAGTCAAAAATTGCACATAAGGAACGCTTTATATACCTTTATGCGTATGCATACTGTGCACTAGAAAAAGGGAAGGGAGAAAGCGCCTACAGCTTGTAAGAGGTGTTTAAACCCCCTGACAAATTTGGGATTAAGTTTAAAGAGTAGATGTTGCAGAGCTCAGAAGCAGTCTATTTTATATGGCAATGCATGGAGCAACATACAGCTCACTCACCGTGCATTCTATTTTCTGTTATATTTAGAAGGAACAATAGAACTAACCAGATTCAGAAAACAAAGTAAAAAACTGTGACAAGGCATTAATAGAAATATGGCTTCTTTCCATGAGATCATCTCTTCTGCATTTTACATACATATATACATTTTCTGGCTTGAAACTAAAGGTCATAATTCTTTTATCCTTTTTGCTCACTAATTGTATACATGGCCTCTTTCTCTAAGAACACAAAAAAGCGCAAGAAGCCAAATGACAGAAACTAAAAAGCATGAGAATGCTTTCTTTTAATTACTTAGTTTTAATATATGTTGGTAAAAGTTGTCATTCAAATATACATTATTTTGTTTTGCAAGAATACATAAGCATCATCAACTATTGAAAAACATTTTAAATACTAAATTGTTTCATATTCAATCCTTATTAGCATCTCAGTTTTATTAGTAACTGTATTTAGTTCAACAACAGTGGAGAGAAAGCCTCATATTCACAGTCTAGGAGGTTCCT
>VZRW01000476.1:0-19892 GCA_013398125.1 Aegotheles bennettii
CCAACCTGAACAATTCCATGGTTCTATGCTAAATAGTTGGGTTTTTTTCTTAATAAGTGGTTTTTTAAAATTTTTTGCAGAAAAAAACCCTTGAAATTGTTTTGTGCATGCAAACTGAAATCAGACACGTGCAGTCTGACACCCCTTACAGATCATTTCAGTCTCTGAGGGGTGAAACACGGTGCCAGTGTCCCTCCAGCCTCCTTTCCCTGAAGATGAGCTCTTTTCCCCACAGCTGCTGACAGGCAGGTACCGTGACACCCAGACCTCCATCACCGACAGCTCGGCCGTGTACAGGCTCCGTGGTGACAAGGTGAGCAGGTGGCCTCTGGCTCTCACTGCCTCTCTTCTCCTCCCACTCTTCCCAGCCTGAATCCAGTCCCCGGTGTTGATCCGGGTGCTGGGCTGGGTGTTTCTAGGGAGTGCATGCTGAGAAAGCAGGGAAATGCCAGGAGGTCTCAGGGACTTCTCGTCCCCATAAGTACTTTTTGTCTTTGCTTGTCTGTCTGGGTTTAGAACAGCCAGGGCAAGCCACAGCTCAGAGTTTGCTTCTGCTACTCCCCTCCACCCCCCCCTCGGGAAATGGAAGGGGAATAAGGAATAAAGGCTCAACGGTTGGAAATTAAAACTGTAACAGATTTAATGGAACAGGGAGGGGGAGTAACAGGTGGGAGAGAAAAAGAAGAATATATATACAAATAGATACAACCTGACTGTGACGACTGCTGATACAGCTCCCAAAAAATCCTCCACTGCAAAAGCTGATGGGGAAAAAGAGTCCAAAGCCCCCCCAGCATCCAATGCAGTCGGATCTGCAGAGCACGTGGGGAGCTGGTAACAAAAGGCAGGGCCTCTCCTCCTCGATCCGGAGCAAGCAGAAAGGAAAGAGAGAGGAGGAACTTCCTGTCCTCTTGGCTTTATAGAGCTTGGCAGGGAATGGGAGGGAATTCCGACACCCCAGACCCCTTCTCACAAAGGGTCCTGAACTCCACCCCTCCCTCTTCGGGTCCTTGCAGCAAAGCTGTAAGATTTTGCCTGTCCTCTCACTGTCAAATTGTGAAACTTTTCTGATGGAAAACCACGGCTGTGGTTTGAAAGGCAGGTAGTGGGTGCTGTGTTTTTTTACAGAGGAGGAAAAAGAGCTTTTTTTACCTAGGGAATGAAACACTCAGCACTGCAGGGGCAGCCCTGTGGCTCAGAGCAGGAGGGAGAGCAGTGAGGGAACGTTGGTTGTGTTTGGTTTGTTTTCTCGGCAGTAATTTTTGTGTCTTGCAAGAAAACCTGAGCTGAAAAGCCTTGGCAGGCTTAGAAAGAGTCCCCAGCTGAACTTCCTGTGGTCTCCAAAAGGGTTGTGGTTGCTTCCAGGCTGTCACAAACCTGGTTGTTGTTGGTTTATGGTGATGTCCTTGGTTTCAGGGGGGTTCCTCTCTCCTGCTGGGTGCACACGTGGCAGTTGAAGGCAGCAACTGGCAGCACCTTACCTGCCGGTGAGTTGTACAGTTAGAGGATCTGTTTTGTGGCTTCTCTGTAGCAATCCAGTAACAGTGGCAATAATGAGAGGTTAAAAACTTAATGAGGGGAAGTGCAGGGTTGGATTTTTTTATATTTGTGTCTCTAGGACTGAGCAGATGGGAGGTGTTTGGAGGGGGAGAGGTGCTGCGGTGCCGACTGCCGCTTTTCTTTCATTAAATTGTAGACCAGGTTTCCACTAAAATCCAAGAGCAGTGGGCAGATGGGGCCTCGTGGGGTGTTCTCTGCCCTCTTGAGAGCAACGAGCGTTATCTTGAGAGCGGTGACGTGGCCCTGCTTGGCCACATCTGGACTGGAAGCTGCGTTTGTTCCTGGCATGGCACTGCTTCCTCTGGCTGGCAGCCCGTGGAAGGGAAGCATTTGTAGCTTTCAATTAAGAAAGTCTCCTGTGAGGGCATCTGGGTGTTGCTGCCAGCAGAGTTCTGTGTGTTTAGGTGGACTTGCAGCTGGGTGAGGGGTGTGTGTGAGGGGAGAACCTGATTCAGAGGTGGTGGGGTTAGTGTTCTGTGCCAGGGTGTGAGGCACAGGAGTCTGTGGTTTTGCTGTGCAGAGATCTTTGCTGTCAGGGACAGTGCCAACCTGCTGGTGTGCCAAGGAGCGTCTGGTGAAGCCTTGTGTTACCCACCCTGTGCCTGTGGTGCTCGTGGGGGGTCCTATAGGAGAGAAATGGGTTGAACATTCTCCTTCCTCTGCAGTCACACTGTCCTCTCAGCTCTGGTGGGTGCCTTGCTGGTGTCGGTGCCCTTCTCACCCAGTCCTGGCTGTGAATGTCACTCCTCAGCATTTCTTTCGCCTGTCAGAATTGTTTGGGCAGGTGAAGGGACAGCACCTCGGGGAGAGTTACGTGCCTGGTGTGAGGATTCATTCACCCACCACAACCCCAGCAGCAGGGGAACTGGAATCCACTGACAGACTGGTTTTCCCTGCTCCGTGGTGACAGGTACCCCTAGGTGAGGTGTTGCTGATGCCTTCTCCCTTCTGTTCCCAGAGTGCTGCTGTGACCTTAATTGACCTTCCAGGCCATGAGAGTTTGCGGCTTCAGTTCTTGGAGAAGTTCAAAGCTGCAGCCAGGTAACTCGGGGCAGGGTTGGCAGGAGATAAGGGGGCAGGTGAGGTTTTGGACAGGGATAAACCAAGCGATGGTGCTGAGCATGCTGTGAGCTGGGCTGGATTCACTCTGTGAGTTCACTGGTGCCTTGAGAGTCAGAGCCCTGCTGTGAGGTAGTTGCTGTCCTGCTGGCCTGTGTTTGTACTGTGCCAGGAGGCAGAGCAGCTGCAGCAGGGAGCACTGGGGGACGTGGTATATCCTGTGGCAGTGAGGGAAAGGTTTCCTGCTGGAGCTGGAATTTCAACCAGCACGGGCTAACCTGCTCTTGGGTGGGATGAGATCAGGTGTGGAAACAACTGTGTTGGCCCAGGCTGGAATACTCGCAGGGAAAGATGTTTGCAGAGCTTCAGGCCCAGCACGTGTTCTTCCCTCTTTCCTGCAGAGCCATCGTGTTTGTGGTGGACAGTGTGGCCTTCCAGCGGGAGGTGAAGGACGTGGCAGAGTTCCTCTACCAGGTCCTGGTCGATAGCACCGTGCTGAAGAACGCGCCCGCGCTGCTGGTCGCGTGCAATAAGCAAGGTACTGGGTGCTGCCCCGTGGGCTGGGCGTTGGGTTCAGGCCCTGAGTGATAGGGGTTCATGCCATGGGTGCTGAATTTCTTAGGAGCTGGGATTTCAGCAGAACGAAGGCTGGGAGTTAGTTGTAAACTGAGAGTACTCAGCAGGAACGTGTCTGGCAGCCATGGGGAGGATTTGTAGGTCAGGTACGTGCAGTAGCTTTGCAGAGAAGCCCCACTTGGGAGAGCTACAGCTTTTTAGACAAGCTTAATTAAGGCCAGTGGCTTCCTGCTTATGCAGAACTATCTCCCTGAATCTGGAGGTGGCAGAAAACAGGATCAGCTTGAGCATAATGAACTATCTGTGCATTATCTGTGTAGCTTCAGCATTAAATCGGGCAGCTGTTTAGCTGCCAAGATGATGAATTTTGCCTGGGTTGGACTAACAGAAACATGCAGTGGCTGAAAAGGGCTAGATTTTCAGATCCCTACCACCTTTACAGTGAAGGACTGGATCCCTGTGTAACAATCTGAAGCTTTTGGCCTGCCTTGGGTTGGCTTTCTTAGTTATTTCGTGCAGTGCTTCAGGAGCTGCCAAGGCCTTCATGGCTCCATAGGTTGAAAAGTGCTGTGCTGAGCTCTGGAGTGCCAGGACAGGCAGGAGTGCAGAGCTTTGTGAGTGGGACATCAAATCCCGTGCTCTGTTTGAAGCAGCTGACTGCCCAGCAAGAGGAAATCAGTTCCCTACGTGATATCAGACTCTTGGGTTGCTCCCACTCATGCCTGCAAACACAAAGCTCCAACGTCCCTTATCCTAGTGCAGACCCAGCCGTCTTTGTCCTCTTTTAGGAGGAGGATCCAGGTTCTGGCTTGTGACACAAAACCAGGCAGCTGATTTCCTTTTCCTTTCTCTCTCTAGACGTCACAATGGCAAAATCAGCAAAACTTATTCAACAGCAGCTGGAGAAAGAGCTGTAAGTATGAAATTGGATCTGAAGCCTTCTGAACTTCCCTCTCTTGGTGCTCAGTGAGGTCCCTTGAGCCCTGCTTGAGTTCACTGAAGAAGAAGAGCAGTCTGCATAGGTGTAACCAGGGTGAGAGAAGATTGCTCCTTGCTAAAGCAGGTGAACAGGCATCGGGCACAGACACTGTATTGCCTCCAAGCATCTGTAGGTTGGAGAAACAATGCTCCAGTCCTTTCCTAAGAGCTGCTGTCCTTAGGCTAAGTGATTCCTCCCATGGCCCAGGGTGCTCTCCTTGCTCAGGTACAGGCAGGGTTGGCTGCCAGATGTCAGCCTTCCCGTGAGTGGGGTGCAGACCTCAGTAGCTCTGCCTGGTTGTTCTGGTACGGGTTCTTTGTTTTTTAGCAGAGCTGCTCTGATGCAAAAGGGCAAAGCTTGAGAGCTGGGGGGAAGGTGTCTGTTGTCCTGGCCTGCTAACAGGCTCCTGCACAGGGAGGAAGGACGTTCACCTGGGAAGACAGATGATGTATGACCTGTTGCTAATTTTAAGTGGTAAGAGGAAGGAGGAGAAAGCAGCTTGTAGGCTGTGGTGCACTTTAGCTGCCAGCTGAATGAGCTGCAGCATCCACAGCTGGCAAGTCCCTCTGGGGAGTGGGCAAGGAGGAGGTGATTTTTTTATAATTAATCTCTGTTCCTGTGAATCCCATAATTGTAGTGGAGTCAAATCTGCCCTGGGACAGATCTGGGCAGCTCTTGAGCTGTGCTGGACTTCTCCACCAGCATCTAGTAGAGATTTTGCCTCTCGGGACTGGCTGTTTTGCCTTCCTGTTAGGCTCGATGATCTCGAGTCTTTTCCTACCGGAGTGATTCCATGGTTCTGTAATCAGTTTGGCCAGCAGATGGCAGCAGGGTTATTCGTGCAGATACCTCTTCCAAGCCGAGTACCTGCCCGTCCTGTTAGAATCAGCTGCCACTTACTCCAGCTCTCCAGGGAAGTGGGCGTTCCTTAGTTCTGATGTTGGGTGTCTGCCAGCGGTTTGTGTGTAGGAACTGGGTTTCTATCGATAGCCTGGAGAAGAGGAGACTGAGAGGAGACCTCATTGCCCTCTACAACTACCTAAAGGGAGGTTGTAGTGAGGCTGGTGTTGGTCTCTTCTCCCCAGTTGCTGATGACAGGACAAGAGGAAATGGCCTCAAGTTCCATCAGGGGAAGTTTAGGTTGGAGATTAGGAAGAAGTTCTTTCCTGAGAGGGTGGTTGGGCACTGGAATGGGCTGCCCAGGGAGGTGGTGGAGTCACCGTGCCTGGGGGTGTTCACAAATGAGGCACTTGAGGCCATGGTCTAATGGTCTGATGGTTAGGAATATGATGGGATAAAGGTTGGACTTGATGACCCTGGAGGTCCCTTCCAACCCTAATGATTCTATGATTCTATGATAGGTGCTATGAGCCCTGTTAGGCAGCATTACTGCTGCAGGCTGGCAGATCACTGCTGTCCTCTCCCTGCGCAGCCCTACTTGGATGTCCTTGTGTGGAGAACACAAGGAAGTGTCTGCTCTCCTCCTCCTGAGCTCACACCTCTGGGCAGTGTTGTTCTTTCCCTGGGCCCCATTTGTTTTGCTCTGTTCTGTGAGGCTGGGGTTGGCTGAGCAGGCACTGCCAGGCTGCTCTGTCTCTGGGGGATGTGGCAGTGAGGCAGGCAGAGACCTGGGCAGGGATTGCTGCTTGAGTCTGTGCCTGCTGCAGCCCCTGGGCTTCCCCAGCCTCCCTTTTCAGGACCTCAGAGGCAGCCAGATCACAGCACCTCTGCATCTGCAGGGCTGTTCCATCTCCCTGTGCTGCCCCTATCTTGGATGCCTGGTGGACAAGGAGGTCCATCCTCTCTGCACATGGCAGGGAGGTGAGATGCTGCAGCAAGCTGAAGGGCAGGAGCAGGCATTGCTCCCGGGAGCAGTGAGGACACTCCATCCCCCTCTCTGTCCCCAAAGGCACACTCAGGTGGCAGTGGGGTGTGCCCCTGCACAATCCCTGACATCACGTTGTCTAACCAGCTCAAATGGTGCAGATCTTGAGCCCTGTGACTAAACCATGTGTAATTCCTGGTGACTGGTGTCTGTGGTGGGAATATTGAGGAAATCCAGATGAGAACATCATCGTCTGACTCTTGGTGTTGTTTATTACAGAACAAACCCTGTTTAAGCACCTTCTCCTCAAGCAGCCTCTTGTCCATCATGCTCTCTTGAGCCTCTCTGCTGTTGTGCTTTCCACTGGGTTTTTAAGTGGCTGAAGTGCCTGTGTAGAGCCACGGGACCTTCTGCCCTGGGTGTAGCTGCCATCCTGCTGGCAGAGCTGGGTCCAAAACATCTCAGCAGCCCTGGTGTAGGTAACGTGCCTCCAGTTCACAGTCCTTGACCCCTTCCTTTCTCTGTCTGCAGCAACACCTTACGAGTGACCCGCTCTGCAGCCCCCACCAGTCTGGATGGCTCAGGCACCGGGGGCCCTGCCCAGCTGGGGAGGAAGGGCAAGGACTTCGACTTCTCCCAGCTGCCCATGAAGGTGGAATTTGTGGAGTGCAGTGCTCGGGGCAGCAAGGGAGAGGAGGGAGATGCTGACTTCCAGAGCCTTGAGAAATGGCTGGCCAAGGTTGCCTGAAGGAGAAGGGCAGGGGGAGATCAGGGGAGGCTGGGGGGTGGGACAGTTGGGGACTGAAAGGAAAAGGATGGTCTGAAGCACTCAGATCTCATCTTGCTGTAGAAAGAAGAAGCTTAAACTGGAAACCAGCATTGTGGCATCTTCCTCTGCTGCTCACGGGCTTGGGAGCAACAGGACACAATTGCTGGTGCGATTTCCTCTGACTGGCTCTCTCATACTCTTAACATTTTTTTTCCTTTCCCCTCTTCCTTTGCCTTCCTCTGGGATGCTGATCCTTTGGGCTTCTGTGTTTTCTTAATCTTTTTAGGCCTTTCATTTGGTAGCTGCCAGGTGAATTAGGAAGGAGTGCATTGCCAGCTGAGTTTAGAGATTGATGCCTGCACGTTGCCTTGGTTTAGCCTTGCAGCCGTTACCTCTCGGAGCTGCAATCACCCCCTGATTCAGACTTCTTTCCCCAGCCTCTCGCTTGGCAGTGCTCTACACGTCATCTTTGCTGCCCCAGCGAAGTGCACAGACTCCCTCTGTTGGACAGTCATTGAGGAGAGTATCAAAAGCTGTTGACCTCTGTCTCTGCTCCCTTCCCATTCTTCCAAACTGTTGCAGTCCCATTTCTGTGGGCCTGCAGTGGTCTATTCAATACCAAAACCAGGCTGGCTCTGCTTGCCGTGTCCCACTGCGCTGCCCAAGCTTCAGGTGATTTCCACTGTTGGACAATCTTTGGAGTTATTCCTTAACTGTGTCCTGACAGCTTGTTTCACTCAGCTGCTCCTTCCCACGCTGCAGGCTCCTTTCCCACGGACATGTCCACACACTCTCCAAGTGGCAGAGTTTTAGTAGGGTCTTGGCTTGGAGCTGAGGTGGGCACGTTTTTGGATTCATACCTACACAGCGGGTGAGATCTGGCCTGAGAGGTGCTGGCTGTGCAGTCCCCTGCCTGTCTCCTCCTCCAGTGACTGCAGGAAGATCTGTTTGTGTGTGTAATTAGTTGGTAATTGGGGCAGAGTGAGAGGGAGGGTCAAGGAGCGGGTAGCACATCGGTGTGATTCCTCCTCCTGAGGAAGATGCTCAGTGAAGAGACAAGGTTTTCCAAGTTTGTTCTTGTTTGTCTGTGGTGTTTGAGGCAGAACCGCTGCTGTGTGATCCCAGCTGTTCACCTTGCTGGGGGGATGCAGGGAATGCCTGTCACTGGCTGTGGCAGTGCCTCAGGAGGCTGCAGGCCACTGGTTCAGCGTGCTTCTGAGCTTTCCAGGGGACATCTGCTCTCCTTCCCATGCTTGGGCCTGGAGCATTGGCTATCCAAAGGGAGATCTTCCAGCAGGATTGCTGTTGGGCAGGTGGGAGACAAGACCCTGGTGCTGTGCTGGGCGATTGGCTTCCCCTTCCTGAACTGCTTTGAAACCCAGCTACCTGCCCAGCAGTGTCCTGCACTTTGTGCTTGGTGGGCACCATTTCTGTGCAGCTTACAGGAGAGTGATTGCTGCATATTGCCAGGCCCTACAGCTTCAAATGTGTTTTGTTGTTTATCACTTCCCCTTCTGTTTTAGGGTAAGAGGGAGCAGCTGGCTCTTGGTAGGCCTTTTGTGTCCTTTGCAGACTCCTCTCCTCTCTGGTTAGATGCTTCCTTCATCACTCAACTGATCTGTTGAGTTCTTTTCCTTGCTGACCGGGGCATCCTCTGCCTGCCCGTAGCATTGCCAAGTGTTGGTTGTGTTGGCAAGAGCAAGAACAGTCTTCAGCAAAGACCTGTGTTCCTAATGAAGCTGGGCCTTGCTTTTCTAGTCTTGTGAACCCCGTGGCTCTTCTGCTCTCCATGCAGGAGGTGGGGAGGGTTATATTTACAAAGTATGTTATATTCTTACCTTTCTTGCAGCTGGAGCATGTTTGTCATGCTCTGAACCCCTTTAGCTCCTTCCTAGGCCGCCTGCTTTGAATCTGTAATGCTGAAGTGCAAATGTGGCTGGTTTTTGGGTGGTTATTCTGCTTGGGAAGAGTCATCTCTTGCAAAGCAGAGGCCAAGCACCAGCCTCAGCTGGGCTAAGGGGGAAGATAGCTCGAGGCCATGGTTGGTGTTAAGTTATTCTTATTGGAAGTATTCCTTAAATAAAATTTTTTTGCTTAAATGTTTGTTCTCGAGTCTTGCTTTAGTCTGCATTTGCCTTGCCTCTCCTCAGTGGTGTCAGATCTGCTTCTGCTCCACACAACACTGGAGATCACCCTTCCTGCCTGGTGGCCAGGTCTGTGCTTTCAAAAACAACATCTCCACACACCAGGCTTTGGCGTTGGGGCTTTTTGGTGGCGTATTTGCTCCTTAGTCTGAATGTTGGAGACTTGGTAAAAAAACCCAAACCACCAGTGACAAAACGTAACCAAGAAGGGACTTTGCTCAAGTGCAGAGGCAGCTCTGTGGCTGTCGGGGTTTCGGTCACAGAGCACTTGTCCTGCTCTGTGGGGGGGTGACTGTGGCACCCTGCAGCTTTACAGCTGGATGCAGACACCTCGGCTTTCCCTGCCGGAGCACAGAGCTGAGCTGGGGCTGCACCCAGGGCTGCTCGTGCTGGAGGCCAGGCTGGTGCAGAGCTGCATGTGTTTTTTGGGCTGCCTGTTAAGTGCTCGGGGCTGTTTTTCCCCAGTGGCTGAGGGAAAAGGGCAGAACTGGAAACTGTGAATGTTGTTTTCTCCCTCCCCAACCCCCCACAGTCAGCTCTGTGCTTTGCTTTTGGCTGTTGAGTACAAACCTTGTGCCCAGGCTGTGGCTTTGTGCTGGCAGGGCGAGCTGCTCCTCTGGCTGAAGCCTGGCAGCCAGCGTGTTTAGATGTCTTTGGCAAGGCAGCAGGATGTGATAAACTCAGTCCCTTCTGCTCCAGCTGCCTGACCCAGTCAGTCACCCCGCTGCCTTTACGCATCTGCAGGGATTGTGGTTTCCACTGCACCACAAAGCTCTCTTGACCAATGTTTTTCAGTTGTGCTTTGCCTGGGGGTTGTTCCTTTGGAAAGGAAGGGTGGCTTTCGGAGGAGATCCACAAGCACAGTGAGATCCAGGATAGCAGAAACCACATGAAAGTGGAGGAGAAAGGCAAAGAAAAGCAAGGCTAGGTTGGTGCCTGAACATTGGCACCCAGTGGTGGTGGTTTGCAAGGCTCCCAAAACTAGAAGTTGCAGCTGTGACCTTTCCTGTGCAGAGAGCCACTGGCCAGCCCCAGCCACCTTGACAGCTCTGGGCCCATTTGGGCCACCTCAGATGCTTTTGCTGGCTGGCACCTCCTGCGGCTTGCCCAGCTTGGTGTTACTGGTGAGGGCTGGGAAAGTGGAGTTGAGGAAAGTCATGCTGGTTTTAAAGGAAAACCTGTGGGGTGGAGGGTGAGCAGGGGTAGCACGGACAGATCTCATTTTTGGGAAGACTTGCTGCTCCAGAGCAAATCCTCGGCAGCTCCCCTCCTTTCCCTTGACTCCCTCCACAAGTATGGATGAAACAAGTCATGCTTTGCCCTGTGCAGCGATGGCGTGGGGACAGCAGGGGCTGAATACGTTTGCCCAAGAAAGCTCCTCCACTCCCCTATCATCCCGTTTGTCTGGGATGCTGCCCAGGAGGGCATACAGCCACACTCAAAGGAGAAGGAAGGTGTGATGGCCCTTACTGGCCCATGCTCCTTGCCCGTGGGCCCAGGAGCCCAATCTCAGCTCAGCTCTGGCCCTTCAGCCCTTCCTGAGCTACCTTGCAGGTGTAGTGGTCTCCAGCTCAGCTGTGGCCATGCCTGTTCCTGGCCATGGACCCTGCTGGTCTGCACCCACCACCTGACTTTGCTCTCAGCCCTGGGGATGATATTGCTGATCCTGACCAGTCACATCTGCCATGGGCCTCGGTGGGTGGCAAATGTGCTTCAGCATCCTCCCTTCCTGCAGGAGCCATGGGAGAGATGGGACATTTTCAGATCTTGTGCAGTCACGTCAAGCCCTTTGCTCTTGGCTTTACCTTCTAGCAGCATTGGCTCAGCCATTGGTGTCCTCCATGTGACACCAGGCTCTTGGTGAGCTCCTGAAGCAGTTCCTGTCATAACAGCCAAGCAGTTCCCCCGTGTCCTGCTCTGCAGGTGACAGCAGGCTGTCACCATCAGCAGGTGAATCCCCAGATCCCACCAGCCGACTTTTCTCTTCCCATCCTGGTGGGCTGCCTTCATCCTGCTGGGAAAGGAGAGGTCCTGGGTAGTGCTGAGGGAAGGTGAAGCTCTGCCACAGTGGATGGGGGAGGCCCTGGAGCTGCTGTGCTCGATTCAGAGGTGCCACAGGCAGGGATACATCCTGCACACCTCTGCCTGCAGCCCTCTGCCCATAGCCCATGCCTCCAGCCCCCTGCAACCCACTGCCACCAGCCCCATGCCTGTCACCTACAGCCCCTTGCCTCCAACCCTCTGCTCCCTGCCCGCAGCCCCTACAAAAGATGTTTAAAATGATCCAGTCCAACCATTAACCCAGCACTGCCAAGGCCACCACTGACCCATGGCCCTCAGCTCCACATCTCCATGGCTTTGAGATCCCTCCAGGGATGGGGACTCCACCCCTGCCCTGGGCAGCCTGGGCCAGGCCCTGACAGCCCTTTGGGGCAGGAATTGTTCCCAAGATCCAACCGGAACATCCCCTGGGCACCTTGAGGCCGTTCCCTCTTGTCCCATCGCTTGTTCCTTGGGAGCAGAGCCCGACCCCATCTGGCTCCAACCTCCTCTCAGGGAGCTGCAGAGAGCAGAAGGTCTCCCCTCAGCTCCTTCTCTCCAGGCTGAGCACCCCCAGCTNCAATCCCTGCCCTGCTCCTGCTGGCCACACCAGGGCTGACACCAGCCAGGATGCTGTTGGCCTCCTTGGCCACCTGGGCCCGTTGCTGGCTCATGTTCAGTCCCAACACCCCCAGGTCCTTTCCCACCGGGCAGTTTCCAGCTGCTCTTCCCCAAACCTGGGGCATCGCAGGGAGTTGTTTGGTCCCAAGTGCAGGACCCAACACTGAGCCTTGTTGAACCTCATGCAATTGGCCTCGGCCCATGGTCCCAGCCTGTCCAGGCCCCTCTGCAGAGCCTTCCTATGCTCAAATAGCTCAACACTGGTGTCACCTGCAAAATTCCTTCTCCTTTGCCAGCAAGGGATTCACTCAGTATCTGCCAGGATGCGACCTGCAGGCATTCCTACCACCTTGGTGGTGGGGTCAGCTTTGGGGTGGGGGAGACCAGCAAAGCACCACGGTTGGAAAAAGTGACCTTTATTTAAAAAAAACAAACCAAAACAAAATAAAATCAAAAAAAAAGAGCAACAACCCCCAAATGTTCTGCAGTGACCCCCTGGGCATGACTTGTCACGAGACGTGTGCGGTGTCCACGCTGACCTCTGCTGGAGTGCGGGTGGGGGGGACACAGGGCAGCCCCACAGTCATCTCCCCTGCTCCTGTCCCAGGTGCTTCTCGGTCTGCGTGGGATGGGGTTGCACCTCCTGCCCCAGCTGGTGGGGGTTGCCCCCTCCCCAGAGCCATGGTGTGGCTGCAGAGCCTGGGAGGAGCTGGTCCCAGGGTACGGCTGGCACGGAGCATCCCGTGCTGGGAGCACAGCAGTGCCATGAGCTGCAGGAGAGGAGCTCGGAGCTGCTAAGGTGAAGTCGCCCCCTCAGGAGGAAAAACAAACCCAAAAAAGACAAAGTACTGGCAGCGGGTGAAGGGGTGTGGAGACAGTCCTCGGGTGGGCTACACCAGCCCTGCTGCCTTCTCCTGCACGTTGTACTCCTTGCTCCTCTTCACCTTCCAGCTGATGAGGGCGAGGAGGATGGTGCCCACCACCTTGTAGCCCACCTGCAGCCCCAGGTATCTGTCGGGAGAAGAGCAGGGAGATGCTGTGCCTGGAGATGGCACCTCCAGCCAGCTCCAGGCTGAGCTGGGGACCATCCCCTTGGTCATCCCCACCAGGGGAGTGCAGGGGACACGTGGCAGGGGTACCTGTTGCGGAGGAAGTCGTTGTTGTAGTAGGCACAGAAGCGGCGCTGGGTGCACTGCTTCTGCCAGTAGATGCAGGAGGAGTCAATGAGGGCACCAAACATGGCTGGAGCTGGCAGCCAGGCTGTGGAGGAGAGAGGAGAGAGTCAGGCTGCCCGCCCTGCCCTGCCTGCAGGCTTTGCCTGCTGTCCCCGAGGAGGTTCAGCACCTCCTGGGGCTCAAGCAAGCCTCTGAGCACCCTGCTGCCTGCCCCCAGCCAGACCCAGCAGGAGGTGGACACTCACCCAGCAGCCTCATTAGTAAGAACTGGACCCCGATGGCAAACGACTTCTCATCCTGGTTCACCACCCTACAGAGGAGAAGCCATGGGAGGTCAGAGGGAGGGTGTTTGGCCAAACATCTTGGCCTGTTTGCACGTTTCAGAGGCTCCCGTTGAGCCCAGCATGGGGAACCCATCACACCACACTTCCCTCAGTGCCTTGAGCCCATCCCTGCCCATTGCTCACCGTAAAACCATCATGTAGAGGGGGTTGTGGGACAGGCAGGCTACCAGGGCAGCAAAGGAGATGAGGAGTATGGCAGGAAGGAGCATGTGGGAGCAGCTGAGGGGACAGGAGCCTGTCTTGGCATAGGACAGCCCATTCCCAGCAGGGATGAGGGAACAGTTCTTGTAGATCTGTTGGAAACATTTGGAAAAAAAAAAATCAAAATGTAAAACCCCTGAAGCCAAGAGAAGGGTTTTTAGCAATGCACCAGAGCACACCACTCTGCAGAAGACTGCTGAGAGCCTCAGCTCTATTTCTGCACCAGGCTCCCAGGGCCTTACAGCAATTCTCCATTGCACCTTCTCAGGACCTGAGATGGAGCAGCCCCATCCCACCATGCCCAAGGCAAGGTCCCTGGTGCCACCTTCCCACAGGAGATGGAGCAGCCCCATCCCACCATGCCCAAGGGCAGGTCCCTGGTGATGATGTGCTGCCAGAGATGGAGCAGCCCCATCCCACCATGCCCAAGAGCAGGTCAGGAAGGACCTGAGAAGGACCTACCTCTCCTGGTAGACCTCCCTCCTCCCTCCATTTGTCAGCCTCCACCATCACCACACAGACCACAAATTTTGCTCACCGCTTGGCCGGGGGTGGAAGAGTTGGCTGTGCNCCATCCCACCATGCCCAAGGAAAGGTCCCTGGTGCTGATTGGCTGCTGGAGATGGAGCAGCCCCATCCCACCATGCCCAAGAGCAGGTCAGGAAGGACCTGAGAAGGACCTACCTCTCCTGGTAGACCTCCCTCCTCCCTCCATTTGTCAGCCTCCACCATCACCACACAGACCACAAATTTTGCTCACCGCTTGGCCGGGGGTGGAAGAGTTGGCTGTGCTGTTGGTGCAGCCAGCGAAGCAGGGGGAGATGTACTCCATGTTGTTCTCTCCACACACTGGGTGGAAGGTGTACTCAGAGCAGTGGCACCCGCTTGGTGTCTTAACCTGCTGCTGGGAACTCAATGTACTGCCAAAAAAGGAGGAGAGAAAAAAAAAGTTATAAAAAAATTAAGAAATAGGACAGGAAGAAGAAAAAGTCCCAAACCCCCCATCCCCAGCTGAAAACTCCTCAGCCAAATGCCTGGAGAACACAGCTGGGCTCCAGCCAGAGCTGCACACGCAGCTGTGAGAACAGCCCGGGCTGGAAACACCCTCCAGACACCAACTGGAAACGGGCTCCTTTCCAAACGAGCCTGAGGACAGCGTGGAAGTCAAGAGGACAAACGGAATTATCTGTCCTGTCCTGCCTCACTGCCGAAGGGAGTTCGTCTGCTGGAGAGGCACAGTCTGTCTCCTGAGCACAGCAGCACCTGGGACCTGCCCTTGGGCATGGTAGGATGGGGCTGCTCCATCACCAGTAGGAAGGTGTGACGAGGGACCTGCCCTTGGGCATGGTAGGATGGGGCTGCTCCATCACCAGTAGGAAGGTGTGACGAGGGACCTGCCCTTGGGCATGGTAGGATGGGGCTGCTCCATCACCAGTAGGAAGGTGTGACGAGGGACCTGCCCTTGGGCATGGTAGGATGGGGCTGCTCCATCTCCTGTGGGAAGGTGGCACCAGGGACCTGCCCTTGGGCATTGTAGGATGGGGCTGCTCCATCTCCTGTGGGAAGGTGTGACAAGGGTCCTGCCTTTGGGCATGGTGGGATGGGGCTGCTCCATCTCCTGTAGCACCTCATCATCAGGAACCTGCCCTTGGGCATGGTGGGATGGGGCTGCTCCACCTCCTGTGGGAAGCTGGCACCAGGGACCTGCCCTTGGGCATTGTAGGATGGGGCTGCTCCATCTCCTGTGGGAAGGTGGCACCAGGGACCTGCCCTTGGGCATGGTGGGATGGGGCTGCTCCATCTCCTGTGGGAAGGTGTGACGAGGGACCTGACCTTGGGCATGGTGGGATGGGGCTGCTCCATCTCCTGTAGCACCTCATCATCAGGAACCTGCCCTTGGGCATGGTGGGATGGAGCTGCTCCACCTCCTGTGGGAAGGTGGCACCAGGGACCTGCCCTTGGGCATTGTAGGATGGGGCTGCTCCATCTCCTGTGGGAAGGTGGCACCAGGGACCTGCCCTTGGGCATGGTGGGATGGGCTAGAGCTCATGTTCACCCATCCACGCAGCCCACAGCTACCTGGGGATCCAGGCAAAAGCTCTCACACACTGCTCCTGTTACATGGAGGGAGGTTTCCAAAGTTATGTAAGGCAAGAGCCTCCATTTCCATGCAAGTCCCTCCAGCAGCTCCCAGCTATGCCAGCAAGAACCATCAGGACTGGTGTGTCCCAGAGGAGCGGAGGCAGGCAGTCATCCTCACACTGCAAGACCAAGGTGCCCTCCAAAATTTAGCATTTGTAGCACCTGACCTTGAGCTGAGGGAGCTCCTCAGCTGTGAAGCCTTGCTCCTGTGCAGAAAGCTCGAGATGCTGGTGCCTTGGTGGACTTCCATACACTCCTGAATTCCCAGGCATGGCCATGAAGATCTCAGAGTTAAATACAACTATGTCACCCACATGGCAATTTGGGGAGTGCTGCTGCTTTCCTCCGTGGTTATTGAAGTGGTTTTTAAGTGGGAGCAGAGCACGGACTGCCCTGTCCCTCAGCTGTCTGGAACCAGAGGCTTACGAGTGACAAAGGGAAACATTGGTACAGAAGCCCCTTGGCTCCAGTGCTTTGGGAACTGAGCATGGTGCTCCTGCCACAGGTCTGGTGTGGGGTCTAAGTGTCATTGTCAGCTTAAAAAGACATGACAAGAGCCAGAAGTTTCCACCCAGGTGAGGAGAAAGGTGATGTCCAGCTGGGATGAATGACTACGTGGTTGGTGTGGACACAGGCACCAACACTACTCATTTCCCCCTAGAAATCCAGAGTGAAAAATGCACCTTGCTCCTCTGGTACAGAAAATCAGGAGTGAGAACCCTCCTGAGCTCTCTGTGCCTTACGGTGCTTACATGTCCTCCAGCCAGTGGGATCAAGGAGGAAGCAGTAGAGTGGTCAAGTCTACAGCCTCTTCTCCTCTGTCTGCATGGATCCCACCTCATGGATAATCAAGTCAAGAGCTGGAGGAAGAAGGAGCTGGAAACCACCCAAGCACCTGCCTTACCTGGGAGGGTAGATCCCATCGATGAGCCCTGTGGAGCATCCCATGAAGAAAATGGGCAGGCAGATGAGGATGGAGAAAATGAGCACCACCACAGCAAACCGGGGGATGGCCCGGAGGGAGAAGGCAAAGCGTTTCATGATGATGCCTCCTAAGAGCATCCCAAGCGCTGCTGCTGGCAGGTTCACAGCTCCTGCAGAGGATTGAAGGTGTTAGTTGGGGTTCTGCCTGCCAAGCACCTCCCTGCTGGCAGGGGGTGGAGGTAGTGGCTTTGTAGACCTAGTGGTAGTTGGGAGAACCCCCAGACCTCACCATTGCCCAAGAAGACCAAAACCCAAGACAGTTGGTACCTATGAGAAACCTCAACCTCAGGAGTCTGGCTTAGAGGTGCAAGATCAAGCCTGGTGTTCATTTGCTTGCTCTTGCCCCTTCTTTAAGCACCAGAGTGATCCAGACTTCCTTCACCCACGTGGTGGGGCTGCATGTTTTCAACGACACTGTTTGTTGGCCCACAAGAGCAAGCAAACAAATGTAGTCAGTCTCTGAGAGGCTGCAAGACAGTGTGGCCTTCTGCAGCCATCTCAGGTCAGGAAAGTCATCAACCATCTCAAGATGATCCCTAGGTCTCATCTGAAAATGAGTTTCCAATGATTTCCTCCCATGGGATTAAAAATCCTGGGGCATCTGGGCAGGTGGCTCCCTGCTGATGGATATTTCTCACCCTGGGGCTGCCGCTGCCTGGCTCTGCTCACCTATGAGAAAGTTGGCGTAGGAGGAGGAGGCACCATACTGCTTCTCCAGGAACTTGTTGAGGAACGTGGCCAGACCCGCAATGACTGAGGAGAAGCTGCACTGAGCCAGCACCAGCAGGATGAAGAGTGGGTTGAGGAGCAACCTGAGGAAGATCTTTGGGAATCCTAGAGGGAAACAGCAGGAAAAACGTATTTTATCCATGTGATCCTCAGGTAAGCACTTGGTGCTGTGAAACCCCCCACCCTTAGACTGCTCCCAGGGACTTAATGCAGGGGATGTCTCGGGCCCTGGGAAAATGGCAGGGAAGACACCCTAGCTTGGCCAGACAGCTGTCAGAACCATGGCCAAAGTCCCCTGAGAAGCGAGGTGGAGGGCTGTCCGTGCTTTCCAAACTCACAAGCCTCCAGAGCACTTCACAGCCTCCGGGGCAGACCACGGGGTCTGGCTCCCACCACTGATGAACACCGTGTGTTTTCCTGGTGGGACATCGTGTCCCCCTGCCCTTCCAGCAGAGGCAGACTGCCTCCAGGCTCCCCAGGAGAAGCTCTGTTTATTTGGTCTCTAATTAGCTTTCCCCTCTAGCAGAGAGTGCCAGTTCCTCAAAGCCCAGGGAGATAGAGAAGAGGGAGCTGGCAGCTCCGGGATGTGACTGCAGTGGATGGAGGGAGAAGGAGGGAGGGGTTTTAGCTGGAAAGAAGTCATCATGGTGCTAAAAAGTCATTAATCTGGCCTCTGTCTCCAGTGATGTCCCTACTCCAGCCCGTTTCAGCCACACATAAACAAAGCTGTGTAAGCTGCAGTGCAGTGACCTCCTCAAAGCGGCAGCTGATGGGGCCAGCAGCCCCATGCCTTCTCCTGGAGCCGTGGGTTACACCACTCAGCCAGCCTTTTCCAGCATGCTCGTGCCATTTTAAGACCCTCAAACCAATTTTGAGAACCAATTCAGGCCCCACAGACCTCAGCAGCACTGTCTTATAGCCAGAGGGAGGCTGCATCCATCTCCCCGTGGTCCTCAGGGAAGGGTGTGCTACAGCCCTTGAGGTGCCCGAGCTGGCCCTGGCACCTCCAGGCAACGTAGTGGAGACACTCAAAGGCTCCCAACAAGCTGCCTCAGCTTGAGAATGCCAGCATGGTGGTCTCCACCTGCACAGCATGGCCCGATGGCCCTGTTCACCCTCGCCTTTAAGCACCAGCCCTTTACTTTTGATAAACTCCAGCAGGGAGGTTTCTTCAGCCATCTCCTTCTCCATCTTCCTGAGCATGCCAGCCTCCGTGTTTGGGTCCTGGAGAGGGAGACAAGAGCAGCCCATGGTGAGGGGGAACACCCGTGCCTGGCTGGCCCCATCCCAGCCCTCAGCAGGTCTGTCCCAGATGCCTCTGACCCCCAGCCAAGCCTGGTGGTTCTCCTGCCCATGACTGGTCTCAAAAGTCACTGCAGAGCTGCAAGACACAACTTTGTCCTGCTGGGGGAGGTTTTAAGAGCTGGGAAAGTTTCTCCCCCCTGAACCCTGACAAGGTCCTTCTTTTTTAATTCTGGAAAAAGTCTGAAGCTGGAAGTTGGAGAGAGGTCAGCTCAGGTCTGGTGAGTCCTCTGGCCACAGCCATGAACTACTTGGGGTTTGATTTTGACCTTTAAAGAATCAACGATTAAACAAGTCCAAAACAAAGCAATTTTGAAATGAAACCAGTGGGGCTTGGCTTTGAAAACACTGGAATGAAATATTTTAATCATTTTGCATATTTTACAATTTGTTTTAATGGGAAACTTGTCTTTTTTCTCCATTATCTTTCCCAAAGAAAAGCCCATTTATCACACACACCCCTTGCCCAGCTTTACCCCAGTGTGCCACACTTGAGGATGCTCTGCTCCAAGTGGGGGCTGTCCCTGGTGACCCTGCTGCCATCAGGGGAGTGACACCTTGCAGTGGGGCGTTAAGATAGAGCCATCACCAGCAGAACCAGATCAGACACCCCAGGAGGGTCAAGCCCCAATGGGCAGAGCCCTAGCCAAGGAGGACTGCATGCAGGAACTCCAAGAAGCCACCCAGCCATTGCCCTGCCCTAGGGATGCACAGGCACCAAAACCTTCCCAACAGATGCTGTTGAGCAGCCAGCAGGAAGGGCACAAGGTCTGATTTGGGTCTATTGAGCTGTGGTGGCTCTGACATTCCAGCTCGTTGTGTGGAAGTGAAGGGTCTGGTCCTTCAAGTGTTAGAGCAAAGAGCTTATTTGGAAGACTTTGCCCTTATGAGAAGTTACAACCACATCTGAGAAGGGTTGCTGGGCTCCCTTCCCCTCTCCCAACCCTCTCCTCTGGGGACAAGGTGTTCTGGTGCTCCAGAGATGAGGTCTCACCTCTCCTTTCAGCATGTACCGAGGGAAAAAGAAATAAGGAATGGACGTGAGCACCAAGCAGCCTGAGGAGATCAGCAGTCCCAGCCACCAGGCGCCAATCCACCGCTGGTCCCTCGGTGTCAGGGCCACTGTAGCTGCAAGACACAAGGACCCATCATAAAAGCTCTGCTCCTGCACGTCTAAGGGTGAAATGGACAAACATCCATGCAAATATGGACTGGTGGAGCACAAAGGGGCCATGTGAGCACAGCCCAAGGGTCTCTCCGCTGGTGTGAAAAAGCAAACAGATGGAGGTCAGAGCTCCCACCAGCACTGGTAGCAAGACAATGTGCCCTTGTGGCCAAGAAGGCCAATGGCATCCTGGGGTGCATTAGAAAGGGGGTGGTCAGTAGGTCAAGAGAGGTTCTCCTCCCCCTCTATTCTGCCTTGGTGAGGCCACATCTGGAGT
>VZRW01000476.1:20172-60546 GCA_013398125.1 Aegotheles bennettii
CTCCTTGGCTGGAGACATTCAAACCCCGCCTGGATGCGTTCCTGTGTGATGGACTCTAGGTGACCCTGCTCTGGCAGGGGGCTTGGACTGGATGAGCTTTCCAGGTCCCTTCCAACCCCTAGGATTCTGTGAACTCTGTGGACCTCCCTGGCCAGGATTCTGCACCATCGCTCCCCATCCCAGCTGGGTAGGTGCACACAGCTGGAGGGTGGCTCTGGTCAGCAGTGCAGTGTGCTGGTGGTGGCACAGGTCCAACTCCTCCCCACCGAGCCAGCCAGCAAGGCAGCAATTGTGGGGACCCAGCTCCATCCTCCTCTGCCTGGGTCATGCGGTGGGTTTGGACCACGCTCCCTGCCAGGGGTGCCGAGCTGGGACAGGGACCGGGAAACGGCACAGCCACTTTCCTGGAAAAAAAATGCTCTCCCATTGTTTCAGGCTGGGTCACCCTCTGCTCGCAGGGACCAAGGGAAGGAGCCGTGCGGGCAGAAGAGCTCTGTTAATGAGCCTGGCTTCCGAGTGCACCAAACTCCGGGCGCCTTCTCCGGAAAAAGGAGGAGAAGGTGAGAGCCGCTCCGTCTCCAGCCCAGACATCCTTCGGCTGGGCCAAGCGATGCTCGCCGGAGGCTGACAGATTGCTTGGCTTGGCATGGGGAGCACAGCTCCGCTGGGGAAGGAACCAGCTCCGGGTGGGAGCCCTGTGCCAGGGTGCGGCAGGAGAGGAGCCTGCACCCCACCCAAAAAATCACCCCACTTCCCCAAACAGGACCACTCCACTCCCCAGCTTCGGACGTCATCACGGAGCGCCCGGGCAGAGGCTGCTAAATCCATCTACAGCCCTGGGGAGCGAGCCAGGACTTCTGCCATTTCCTGCACCAGGTTCATTTATCATTCTTATCAGGCACCGGACAAAAATGTCAGGCGAGCTCTGATCCCTCTAAGGGAACACAGGAAAAGCCACATTAGTGATGGAGCTGGGGAGAATTCTTCAGTGATGAAGTTACCAGAAATAATCAGCACACATCACAGATAAAGACAATAAGACCCGTGGTGGCATTGGCTTGGTCCCTCTCTCTGCAGGTTCTGGTGAAGGGTGGTGGATGAGCAGACTCAAGCACCCATAGGACAACCCTGTGGTTGTCTTCTCCACCCCCAGATGCTCCCCTCCACCACCGTGCTGGAGTGGTGTGACACTTTCTTGGTATGGTGGCCGTGGGAGACACCAGCGATCACCACTAGTGCAGCACAATGAGTAGGGCATTGGAATGTCCCCAGGGCTGTGCTTCAGCCATGGCTTCAGGACCATCTGTAGCCTTCCTCATGAAGAGATGAAGTGCAGAAGTGTGCTAGGGGTGATATTCCAGGTGAGGTCTTTCCAGGGGAACAGGCTTTGTGGATCATGGCTTCTGCCACCAGTCATCTCAGAGCGACCTTCTGGCTCACAGAATGGTTTCAGGAGGACCATGGCTACTTGAGAAATACTCACCAACATCAACTCTTCCAACGTCCACAAAGAGCCGCAGCACCACGGATCCCAGGAGGTATCCAAAAGCAGGGCCAAACACGGCGATGGCAAAGAGGATGGCTGAAAAAAAGGAGCAGGGGGAGGCAGTGTGAGTAGGGAAGAGCTGCTTCACCACAGATACTTCACTTTTGTCTTCCCAAGAGAGGCAGGAGTGATGTTACAACATGCAGAGGGGAGAAACCATCTGTTATCAAGTGGCAGATGATGAGAAAATCCCCACTGCTCAGATACTGTTTATCCAGCAGGGTTAGGAGGAGGGCAGGCAGCTGCCTGCAGAAAAACTCCCTTTGCTCAGCTGCAGTCAGGGCTTTCCCAGTGCACCAGGAGTTTTCAGCTACACGGTGAATATCCATGATCTGCTGTGACAAAGGGGGAAACCTGGTGAGAGCAGCAGGATGGTGGCATCCCGGGCTCCCACAGGTAACAGAGACCTGAATCTCCTACAGGAGGCCAAGGAAATAAAGCCATCACAGACCTTGGATCCAAGCAAAACTATTTGGTGTGAACTTCAGGGGAGCTGAAAGACACTGAGAGCAAAAAGACCAGCAGATCACCCTCCGTTCAGCTGACCTATTCCATAACTCAGACCTAACCCGTAAGGTTTCTTCCTGAAACTCTTTGCACAACCTTCTTAAAATGCTCAAAAGGAGCTTGTTTGAATGGCACGGTTCTGCTGGTCTGGTGCCTATGAACATGCTGGGTAGGAAAGCCCCTGATCCCACCACTATGCCCCAGCTGTGCTCCTGTTTCAAAAGTTTTTTGGGTTTTTTCCAATTAGGTAAGGCATCGCTTTTGTTTTGACAAGGTGCACCTAAGGGCAGGGTCTTTAGAGAAGTATTTAACCTCATACACAGACAGTGGTGTTCCCTTCCACAGGAAGGTGCTGAGACCTAAAAGGAAACCAGACATGGAAGGGCAATGGTGTTTACGTTGCATTGAGGCAACCCAGACTGACAGCAGCCACACCTCCTGACATGGACATTCCCCAGAGTGACCACATATATTATGAAGAACAAGCCAGCCCCATTTTCCTTCATCATCATCAGGACCTGTAGGTTTGGGAATCCAAAGGGCACTCGGAGGTCCAGTGACCCCTCGCTGCAGGAGGAGGACAAGGATGCTCCATCCCTCCTTCTGCCAGCCCAGGTTCCTACATTTGACCTGAGCAGAGTGAGCACTACCACTTTCTGCAGAGCTCCCAGGTGGGGTGGCAGACCTTTCCAGCAGGAGCCTGGGTGGGTCTGGAGACCCTGCCAAGCACTTCAGTGCTTGTCCAAAGTCTGTCCTTGGGCGCCTATCCCAAAGGCTTTCCCTTCTCCTTTAGTGCTTACCTTATTTTGGAACATCCGCTTGCAACTCCTAAATCACTCTGATGCCTTTGGCTGCTTTAAGGACATTGTTCAGCACCAGGAGGAATTGGGTTTTTAAATAACTTGCAGTCTGAGCCCAAAGCTCACGTGGGCAGCCCAGCACCAGCTGGGATCTGCCATTCACAGGGGGAAAATTGAAGTTTAACATGGAAGCACCTATCACAAGACGTTCTCCTCAGCCTGGGACCAGGCAGGGACCAATGGCTGATTCCATGGCCAAAAATGTCAGTTCTGCAGCCGTGATGCAAAACCTGGATTAGCTGGCTCCTGCAGGCTGCTACACCTTTGGTTAAACCATGATCAACCAATGCTCAATAACAGCAGGAGGTGGCCTCTGAGAAGGTTTCCTTACTACGCTTTCCCCCCCATGGATGGCAAAAGCTCTCGCAGACACAAGTCCCAGCTCGTTCATCTCGTCTCCTTGCCCTGATTCTTTGGGTTCCTAACACCCACACCATAAATGTAACCCAACAGACAACAGCTGACCATCAAGGGGAGAGACAGCCCAGCCTTTTAATGGGGAAGGATCTCATCTGAGTCCCACTGGCTGCTCAACCCATGTCCACAGGTTCCTCTCCAGATGAGCACCTCTACATCTGACCTCTAAGGTCCTGAGGAGACAACACGATACACAGCAACAGCCTCACTTACCAACGTACAGCGGGGAATTGTTTGCTTCTGCAAAGTCATCCACGTAGGAAATCCCAAAGGGCTGGATGGGAACCGTGCCGATTCCAGCCAGGAGCTGGGCGATGACCATCATGGCCCATACGCTGCTGGCCTCCCTCTGGGGGTCCTGGGTGGCATTTGGGCACATGAACTTGTTCTCTGCATAGCAGAGCTCAGCCTGGATGTGGCTCTTGTTACCTGAAAGGGAGAACACAGGGTGTTACAACACTGGGCACGTCCCCTGCTGCCTCCCACATTAAATCCCTGAACACCAGGAATCTCCCAGATTCCCCGAGTGGGCACACACCGTTGGATTTCGGACAGATTCCTCATTTTATTTAGCAGCTCTCATCACCTTCCCCTTCCTTCGGGGCACTACACCGAGGTCAGCGGAGCAAACAACTAGGCTGTGATTTTTTTATCCAACTTTTAAAGCCCGGCTGATCAGAGAAGATGGAAATGAATGAGTTCCTCCTGCGAAGGGTCTGCTCCAGAGGGCTGCGTTCGAGCTGCCAGCAGAGGACCAAAGGCTCTCCATCGAAGCTGGAGAAGCCTAAACATTCATGGATGGAAAAACCTTTGTTTCATGTGAAATGAAGGCGTTACGCAGCAAACAGAGCCAGCCCTGGTCTTCCCGTGTTGGCTCTTCCCACGCTGGCTCTTCCGACTCTGGTTTTCATTTTGTCTTCTCCATTATTATTTGTAGTTGGCTCAGCATTCCTACCACATCTTTGTCGTTCACGTAGTAACTGTGGATTTTCTACACAGTGTAACGACTGTGGATTTTCTACACCTCTGAGCAAACAGACACAAAACCAACCCAAATGTCTGTCAGGTGATTAAGGGTTTTCGTCGGGGCAGCACGTTCCTGACAGCAGATCACCAGAAAAATCCTGATGGAAGCCCATTCGAAGGTCCATGTTGCCAGGCAGAAGGAGCCTCCTTTTCCCGTAAAGATTTTAGCACAGCAAAAGCGGGACGGAGCCACAGAAGCCTCTCGTGCCAGATTGCACGAAGGCTGCTCTCAGTTTAATGAGGGCAAACCTAATCCATGGTCTTTGCTCCTTGTGGTACCCAAGGCGATGCTCCCTGGGGTGACTTGGCTGCCCTGAGCAGGACACCCTGCCCCTGCATGCCCGTTGACTTTGTCGGTCAGGAGCAGCCCACCTCATTCCAAAGCAAGGACCTTACTTCTTCATCCCATCTGGACACGGGGAGGTCTTCACCCTGCTCAGGTTTGCTGTGTAGACTCTGACCAGGACTGGAATATGCCAAGGGCTGTAAAAGCTGAGCCCCACACGGCTCTGGGCACGGGAACAGGATGATGCTTGCTCCTTCAACCTGTTTCTTTCATACTAAGAGCAGCCCCTGTCCCAAATCCTGACCAGATCATAGTCCAACACATGAATTTAAGCAGTCAGAAAACTTGGCACCTGATGGCTGATCCAAACCATCCGACTCAAAAACCACGGAGTCATTCGAGGCTGAGTGGCAGGGAGGAGCTGTGAGCCAGCGGAGACCTGGTCTTCATATTTCAGCCTGAGCACTGGGGCACCCCCAGCCCCATGCCGGGCCACCATTCTTGATAATGTTTCATGGGATCTGGGCTTGCAGATCGGCCGAGACAGCACCAGATTTCCCAGAGCTGATGTGGGAGAACAAAGCCAGAGGATCTCTAATCCTTTGGTGGGCACAGAGATTGTTGGGGACCTGCGAGCAGCTCCATCCTCCTGGTGCTTTGCTCCCCGCCTGGGGTTTGCATCCTGTTGTGCTGCAGCAAAGCCACAGCCTAACCAAAGGGAATAACTTGCCTAAGGCCACCCAGCAGCTCCCCATCACAGCCAAGGCTCCCTGAGCCCAGAGGATCAGGCAAACGCGGGGCTCAAAGCCTTTCCAGGAGAAAGCATCCTCTAACTGGAGGTGCAAGGCTGCTCAGTGCCACCCCCTTGGTGACACAGGCTTGGAGAGAGAAACGTGGCACGGAGCTGAGGTGACTGAGGGTTTTCAGGAGGGGTAACCCCCAAGGAGGCTAAGGCTCACTGGCATCCCAAGGGGCTGGAGTCACTCTGGGAAGATCAAAGCTGGCCTTGTGGCACGCCATGCAAACTCTGCCATGTGTTGTGTTCTGCACAGGAACTGGAGCTGTCACCATGCACAGCAGCTTGGTCTCAAATCCTGCCCAGCTAAACCAGTAGCACTCTGTAGGCTTACTGGCTAGAGCAGCACAGGTCCTGGGGACAGAAGATCTGAACGCTGCTCTATCCCCCCTATAGTGCTCAGCAGAAAGGAGAGGACCTCCCTTCTGCTGCAAAACCTTTGTGACTCCGGTGAAGCTGATGTTACCTCGCTTTCCAAAATGCTCCGGGCTGTAGATGGGCCATCAGCTGTGCTTGTGCTCAGCTGGGCTGTGGGAAGCTCCTCTACCTTGCACTGCCCAGCTCTCAGCCTGCACCAAGATCACCAAGAGCATCCTCTTTTGTCACACACAAAAGCCAGGAGAAAGGAGGAAAAGGTCAAAGCCCAGCAGATCCAACGAGGCATGTACCCCCCCCCCAGGACTGCACTTCAAAGCCTTCTCATCAGCCAAGTGAACAGCTTTGGCTCCAGAGCTTGTGACCCTGACCTACAGTGCCATGGCTATTAACTTCTTCAGCAGATAAGGGCCAAGGAGACTGATATGGCAGGAACTGTCCTGGTATGAACCGTCCTGGTATGACCCCAGCTCAGTGCTCAGAACAGCTTGAAGCTTCTGTGGCCAGGTACTGTGGAGCCTTTGAGCCCCTCAGGAACACACCAGTGCCCCAGATTAGCTTCAGTTCTGGGCTCTCCAGTTGAAGACAGACAAGGAACTACCAGAGACAGTCCAGCGAAGGGCTGCAAAGATGCTGAGGGGACGGGAACATCTCTCCTGAGGAAAGGCTGGGATACCTGGGGCTGTTCAGCCTGGAGAAGAGAAGACTGAGAGGGGATCTCATCAACGCCTAGAAATACCTACAGGGGGGTGTCAGGAGGATGGGGCCAGACTCTTCTTGGTGCCCAGGGACAGGACAAGGGGCAATGGGCACAAACTGGAGCACAGGGAGTCCCATCTGAACATGAGGGAAACCTTCTTTCCCTTGAGGGTGACCGAGTCCTGGGCCAGGCTGCCCAGAGAGGGTGTGGGGTCTCCTTCTCTGGGGACATTCAAACCCCACCTGGACACCATCCTGTGCCACCTGCTCTGGGTTGGACTGGATGATCTCCAGAGGTCCCTTCCAACCCCTGTCAGTCTGTGATTCTGTGAGTTCAGGTACTTCACCATGAATACACCACTCAGTGCCTGAAGTCATGGCTTGAAGGCCATGTCCAGAAGAGGCAGAAGGGACACCACATGTAACTATCACATCCAGAACAGGTTGCAAAACTACAGTTTTGCCTACAGGTAAGCCTGAAATTGGGCTTAAACCAGCAAATCTCTGCTTTAAGTCTTTCCCTCCAAACACTGCATTTCAGTTGTGTGTGTGCTGGACACAACCCCTTGCTTTGGGCTGGGCAGGGGTAACCCAGCCCGGAGGAGCTGGAGATGGCTCAGGGTGGTGAGGGAGGAGGCACTTACCTGTGCTGAGGGTGGTGTATTCATAGGGGTCTGATAGGAAGTGGGGCAGGGTGACCAGAAACGCCCCCAGGGCCAGCAACAGCCCCCCGATGCCGATCACCCGCGGGCGGTGCACTCGGCTGCCGAAGTAGCTGACGAAGATGATGAGGACCACGTTGCCGATCTAGGAAGGGCACAGCAAAGCAGGGAGAACGTTGTTGTTAAGTCCAGCTCATTGCAAATGTTTGGGACTCTGGACGTGTGCAAGGGCAGGTATGATCAGCTAAGAAGATAGGAAAACATGCAGCTTACCCAGGCAAGTGCATGAACACCACAAAAGTCCCATCTCATGGGCTTTGTCAGCTTGGGACTAGCTAAACGTTATTTCCACCTCAACATGTATGGCTAAGAATACTTTTTATTTACGTGTACATGGGCCCCCTTGTTTATCTCTCTGTGGCTTTTGTTCTTGGAATTGCTGTGGCCATCAAGGAGAAAAGATTGTGGTCCTGGACAGGCAGGGGAGCTCAACAGAGCTCGAGCAAAGCACAGGAACATCTCTCATACAACAGAGAAATAAAGATGTAGCTGTTGTTGGCAAGCTGGTATTCTTTAACAGCATGGCATATGTCCTGCTCCAGTCCTTTCCCCTTTATATTCTTGCAGTAACAGACTGCTCTCCATGCCATTTGCTTTGGCACTGCTTCTCCAAGCGTTACGTCTTGTAAGTACAAGTGATTTCTCTAGAGGATGAGGCTCACACAGTTTACAGACATGTCCCTGCTTGGAGTGGTGGGATACTCTGCAGGGCTTAATGATGCCAGTTCAGGATTACCAGTGCTACAACTGGCCATATTAGGTCTCTTTCTTTGCATGGTTTGGACCTAGTCACAGCCAGGGGGAAGTCCTTCACTGGTCTCAGTAGGCTTTGAACCAGTCTTTTTAACCTCAGACATATGTGCTGGTTATGGTAAGACTTGGGCATCTCCTTCCCCAAGGATCTGGGAGGATTCCCAGTGCCCAGACTCTTGGTGGAAGATTCGATGAGGGAAGACAAGCTGTATGAGAGGGGAGCTGCCACCAAGCACCTCTTTGTCTGTGCCATCAAAAGAAAGGCTCTGTCAGCAGGTCTTTTCTAGTTGGCCTGAGAGAGCTACCAGAACTCATGACAACGTGAACTAGAAAACTTACTCCAGAGGAGCAAGTGATTAGAAAGTTCACAAGAAAACCCTCAGCCAGCTCAGCAATAGGATGTCAATGAAAGTCAATCCTTTGCCATGGGACCACCAGGAGCTGGGAGTACTGGAGAAAGAGGCTAGATCTTGGAGAGACTGCTGGCCCGGATGTCCATTTAGAGAAAGCTTGGAATGACTCAGGCCAGGGTCGTTCCTAAAGCCAATGAGAAACCTATGAAAACAGACACTGTTACTGGAACTTGCTCACAGAGCTGTAGTTGTGTGGATTCTACTCATAATAAAATGTTCTCCACAAAAGCTGTAAGAGCTGTGAGAAGAGTCATGTTGTGTGTTTTCTGTCTGTCAGTCATGCCTCTGCTGGAGATGCATGGCACCCCAGGGTGGAGTGGTCTCCTCTGAAGCAATCTGCTTTCTGCTGCTGCCCTCTCCAAGGCCATGTCCTCACCACATGACCCTATGTTCAACCTCCCAGTACGTGGCACAGCAGAAGTGAAGAGGTGTCCAAGTGTACAGCCACAGAGGCTTCATCCAGCACACGTAGGCATGGTCAAGGAAATTCTGTGTGAACAACCCTGAGACCCTATTCTGGGAAGGTCCCCTCACCTTCTGGCCACCCCTCAGAGCCCCCACACAGCATCTCACCCAGTTACCTCGTGCAAGCTAGAGATGAAACCTGAAGAGAGACTGGAGAGCCCAAAGCGCTTCTCGATGGTGGTGAGGCTGCTCTTGAAGTTGGCACTATAGAGGAGCTGGGAGAGCTGGAGAAGCCCATGGCACAGCACAAACACCTGCAGGCAAAAAAAGGTGCCATCCCAGTTAGAGACCTGCTGATGTGGAACTTCTGGCAACCAGCCCTGTGAGAGTCACACGCATATGGACTCAAGTTGGCCAACACGATTGCACCTCTGGCATGCAACAGATCTACTGAAGGGCTCAGTCCTGGATCCCCACTTAGCTTAGCTTTGCAAAATGGGGGATGCAGTGTTCAGAAAAGAAGACAAGGAGCTCTGTTTTTATCTTTTCTCTGCTTTGGAGTTATTTTCATTATTACTTGCACCGCAACAACCCTTGTGCAACCCTCAAGAGCAACTCTCCAGCCCTAGGAGGACCCAGGAACAGGCTGCCCAGAGAAGCTGTGGCTGTCCAAGGCCAGGTTGGATGGGGCCTGGAGCAACCTGGTGTGGTGGGAGGTGTCCCTGCCCATGTCAGGGGAGTGAGACTGGATGAGCTTTAAGGTCCCTTCCAACCCAAACCATTCCATGATTCTATGACCTGTTGCACTGGGACTTGTACAACAACAAACCAACAAGACAGGCTTGACTTTACACAGACTTGGTGGGAGCTTCTGAGACCATGTTAGAGCTAAGCCTGGAAGGGAGCCATGCTGCTTTAGACTACCTGAGATCCAGTATTTCCAGTTGGCCCTTTGGATTCACTCAGCTGTAAAGCCAATTAACAGAACCTGCTCCAAGGAGTGTTGCAAGAAAAAGTCGAAAAAGGGCTTTGAAAGGATGAAATATGCACAAAGTGTCTCACTACTGGAAGACCTCTGTAGCATTCTAAACCCAGCACCTTTCCCTTGAGCCAGGCTGTGAGCTGAGCCAGAACCCAAACCCAACGGAGGCAGAGTTGTTGGGAGCAGAGGGGGGAATACAGGGAGAAGCATGGTCGAAAGAGCCTGGGTGGCCTGGGAGAGGAAAGGGCTCTCATCCCGGGATGCAGGAGGCAGCTCACAAGTGTCTTTTGATCTATATTTAGTCAGAATAGTTTTCTTTTATTTTTCTTGGAATGGAATGTGTCCACGCGGTGCCAGAAGTATTTTAAAATAATTGGGGGGGGAAAAAAAAAAAAACAGGGAAAAGGTATTTTTATTTAAATTCACAGGAAATCAAATATTTGCTGAATATCGGAAGTGTGTCCTACAAAGATAACGGTGGGAAGCCCGAGATGATGAATGGGGGATCAAAGGTTCTGCAGGGCTGACAAATTCCTTATGTCCTTGGCTGGGAGAGCAGCAATACTCAGTATTGGTATTTATTTGAATTGGCAGTAGCTCCCAGAAGCCCTGACCCATCCTGTGAAAAAAAACCCCACAACCCAGAAAAAGAACAGAATTGTCCACCCGACATGGAGGATGCAAATGCCATAGGTGGGTGGAGTGGCTTGTTGAGGAGCAGGAGAGGACACAGGGTCAGGTCCAGCAATTGCAAGAGAATTTGGGTAGGTGAAGATGGGCAAGAAGATGGTTTCTTGGGAAGCTTCTCCTGCAAGGGAGGACAGCAGAGACCAGAAGACACAGCTGGGTGGATGGACAAGAAGGTGGCTTCTTGGGAAGCTTCTCCTACAATGGAGGACAGCAGAGACCAGAAGACACAGCTGGGTATCTAAAAGATGGGAGAGATGCTGACAGAGAACAGGAGAGAAGAGGATGGAGATGAAGGGGAAAGAAAAGATGGAGCCCTGGTAGCGTGAGGGCAGGCTGGGAACAAACTGGAGACCACAGAAAAGTAGGAGGAGAAAGACAAAAAAAAGAGGGAAGACGGGTCACAGGGACAAGGCTGCTGTCATGAGGTCCCCAGCCACATCTTGGAGGGGTGTCAGCAGACAGGCCAGCTTCAGGTAGGCGTCTGCCAGTGCAGCAGCCGAGCAGGAGAGGACAAAGTCCCAGGCTGGAACTTTGCCCTGACAAAAAGCCACAGAGCAATGATGTGGGGTGTAACGTGGGAAACCCTCCCAGACGGGGACAAAGTGGAAGTGAAACATCTGAAAGTAAACTCTTGAAGCAGAACGACCTCTGCCCCCTCCAGCTCTCAACTCCTACGTTCACAAACCCATCTCAGCACATGGTCCTGAGGGTGATAGCTGGATCCCTCACCTTCCCCAGTCCTGACCTGGAATCACCCCGTAATTAATCCAGGCGGGGCTGGTCTGGAGCAGAGAGGTGACTTCTGTGAGGACGAGGAACAGCAAGGAGATCTTGTTGCCAAAGAACATTATTTTTTGTTCCTGGAGCTCTGGCCAGACCCTACTGAAGTCATTCAAGTGAGGAAGCGCCGGCTAAACAGCGGAGGGCTGGGACCTCCTGAGACGTGGAGCAGCTGGAGGGAGAGCTCTCCCGGCACGAGGCGTTAGCTGGAGAAGCCAAGATGTTTACCAACGGGGAGGAAAGAGGGTGGATCACCGAGGCTGAATTTAGCGCAGCAAATGTCAGCCTGATCCCAGGGCAGGCAGGGAGATGAGAAGCGCTGGGGAGAGACAGGATGCCGGTGGGGAGAGAAGGTGAGGAGGAGAGACAGCCTGACTCCTCGAAATGCTGGGGTTGGCAGGGGATGGGGAGAAGAAAAAGGCATGGAAGGACCATGGAGAACCATCACTGGCTGTGCCTTGTGAGAGGATGGAGGGTAGGAGATGAGAGCGATGAGCTGTGGTCAGAGAGGGCAGCAGGAGAAGGCAGAGCTGGCAGGTGGTGGTCTGAGCTGGGTTTATGCACTGGTGATAACCTGAGGATGGACAAAATATTGCTGAGGCTCCTGGGATGCATGGGAGCGAAGTGGGGCTGCCTGCCATGAGGGAAGGCAAGGTGGGAGAGTCGCAGCTGGAAAGCAACAAGGAGGGGAGAGAAAGACTTCAGGGTGTGACTGCTCCCTGCTGTCCGTGAGTCCTGATCCGGGTGCTGCAAGCAGGGTGGTGGGAAAGGCAGGAGAGCAGGAGGGATGCTCGGGGGATCTGATCCCACCCCATGCTGCTGCTGGCACAGAGACCCTCCAGCAGCCTCAGCCCTTGATGCAGAGAGTCCAGAGAATGGGAGGGGAAGGGCAGAGGAGATTTTTTTTAACTTGGGAAGAAGCTGCCACCTAAAAGAGTTGCGGTAAAGCAAAACAGCTTCTGCTTCAGGACTTGTGCAGCTGGAGCTTGGCTTTTCCAGACACACTTCAGCTGTCCAGTAGTGAGAGATGTTCCTGATTTAAGACTTTCCCTGCATCCGGCAGACTCAGTTCAAATTAAAATAATGATGGCCTGAGCGTTGAAGGCTCCCAGTGCAAATAGCAGGGAGAAGGACTTGCTTGGAGGGCTTCCCAACGGGAGCCTGTGCACCGCCCGATCTTGCTACCGGCCACGATGCTCCGGCTGGGAAGAGCAGACCTCTGAGGCTGGAGGAGATGAAGGGCCCCACTCTCCCGCATCCCCTCACAGGTCCTCATGGGTCTCTCCCATTCCTGTTCCTCTCCCCATGTGTCTCCATGCCCACATGTTCATGCTGACTACATGCAATCTTCCCATCCATGGAAACCAGTACTGACCCGGTCCCTTCCAGCTGCAGAGAGCACCAGATGTGCTGCCCTGGCCCCACGCACCCACCAAGCACCCTCATCCATCTCCCACAACACCCAACGAAGGAGGGGGCTTTAAAGAAGAGCCAAACTCATTGGAAGGGAGATTTTGCTGACACAAAGTAGGCGCAATGGCACTGAGGGTAAAGGCATGGCAGGAGGTTGAGGAGTCAGGGACACTCCTAGGCGGTGCTGACCCTCCGGAGCAGAGGCTCCCATCAGAGCCACGTGTATTTTTGGAGCTGCAGACACCCTGGGAACTTTGAAGGCCATGTTGGACAGAGCAACCTGATCTAGTGTCCCTGCCCACTTCAGGGGGGTTGGACTAGAGGGTCTTCAAGGTCCCCTTCCAACCCAAACCATTCTATGATACCTGAGATGGAATTCCAGTCCTTACAGCCATCTCAGAAGACCCAACTGCACCCTGAAGCTCACAGGGAATAAGATACAGCCCTGGGAGGAGTGAGGGGATGTCCCAGCCTCCTGCTGCACCCATAAAGCAGACAAGGATGGGGGAGCAGAGCCAGGGGGTAAGCCTGTCCCTGAGGGGGGGGCTCTGGGGGCTACAGGGAAGGTGCTGCTCCTGGGGCTGGATGCCTGCTCTGGCAGCAGGCAGTGTTGTGGGCAGCACTGGCAGGCAGCAGGTGCTTGCACTGCCCCACATCACATACCAGGACTGCTAAGCTGTGTTCCCTTATCTCGTGGTGCTCTTTCCATGTGGCTTACGTACAATAATGCACTGTCACCACTGTCACTGGCCTGGACAAACAGCTACCTGAAGGCACACGGAGGCTGGACTTTAGAACAGCCTGTTGTGAAAGGTGGACTGTTTCATAAGAGGTTTTTTGGGAAGCAGGGTGGGGGAGCATGCCTTGGCCACCAAAGCAGCCAATAAAATGCTTGGCAAGTTGGGTTAAATAAGAAAAAAAACAAACATAAAGTGCTTGATAACCCCGACCTGCAGCGTTGGGCAGGGGCCAGAGTCAAGGCCAGGTCACAAAATTCGGGTTTCTTGTTATTTCAAAGGAGTGAACTGCCCCTAGGAAGCCTCCAGGACCAACCCCTCCAGCTTCCAGGAGACTCCTCCAGGTGGGAGCCTGACTCCACTCTGTAGACCATGGGTTTGTGAAGATGCTACTACATGTGCATGGCCACTGGCCCTTCCTCTCTGCCACCTGGAGAAGTGAGTTAAGGGTTAATTCTCTGCTTTGTTTCGTGCTGTGGTGGTGGCACTCATGTCCAAAGTTATCCCTCCCTTTGCTTTTCACTGTCTTCATCTTCCCAGCCCTGCCTGGGGATAGGGAAGTTGGAGATGGTGACGGTGCAGGTCACCCAGCAAGGAGAGGGCACTGGAAGCTTCCAGCTCTGGCTCTCACCGCACGCCCCGGTGCCAACCCCTGTGCCCACCAGCCCTCCCAGGGCAGTGTGGGTGGGAAGAGCCAGGGCTTGATTCGTTAGATGGATGCAAGAGCTGCCTGAGGAGCTGTAACGAGGAGTGGAGATCCTCACAGAACCTACCAAACTGCTCCTGGGTGACTGATGGCACCAAGACAGGACGTGGCCAAGAGCAGTCATTGCAGGAAGGCACAAAATTAATCTGGCTGGAGTAAATGTTTGTATTTTTTGAAGGGACTAGGAGTAAGGATGCTCTGGTAGCTCTTTCCCTCCACATTAGAGCAGTGTCCTGGGCTCTGGAGGCCCAAAGCAAAATTGTTCGGCCTTAGTGGAAAGTCATGGCCCAACCCAGGAGACCCCAACCTGCCCACCTCTGAAGGCTGCTTCCACTTTGCTCTCCTGAACTTTGAAAGAGGGGGAGAGGGAGAACTTTAGGAAGTAATAAAAGTATTCCCCAAATTCTAATAGTCAGGGGAAGACAGGCTGTTTATTTGAAATCTTGAATATGATCAACCTATAAATCACTTATAGATCAAAAAAGCACTATGAAAGATGAAAATAAATGGCACCCATCTCCAGAAGGAACCAAACAGCCTGCTACACAGCACATCCAGAAGGAACCAAACAGCCTGCCACACAGCACATCCCTCTGTGCAAAGCCTCCGAGCCTGGAGCGCGGTCCCACGGCAGAAGTTGGCTCCTGAATTTCACTCCTACTGCAAAAAATAAACTAATAATGAAATCAAAATGGATAGGGGTTGTCTGAAGCACGCTGCTGCCCAGGCTGTTAGTTGCAATAATGACTGTCTAATGCCAAGTAATTGGCAGTACTACTGCTTTACAACCCCCAATTGCCAAGCGCAAAGACAATGTTTACTCTTCTTGCAACAAATGTACACACGGGATTTCCCTGCTCCTGGCGAGCTCCCTGCAAGCCCTGCTTCCCCGAGCTGCCAGCGAGGAGTGCTCCAGGGCACAGGAAAGCACGGCCCTCCTTCAATGCCCAGGTGTGCATTGCAGGTGTCAGAAAGAAAGGAGGATTTGGGCTGTGGAGCATCGCTGAGACCAGACCCTCAGCGTGTGAGGTGTGAGGGTTTGCTGCTTCCCAAGCTGCTGCTGAAAACCCTTCTGCCTCCAGCCTTCTTTCTGCCCCCAGCCTTCTTTCTGCCTCCAGCCCTCCTCCTGTCCCCCAGCTCTCCTCCTGTCCCCCAGCCAGCAGCTACGTTGTGTGGTTGGCTCTTCATGCTTCCGTTTTTCCTGAAGGTCTCTTTTCTTTCTGGTGCACATGGGGATCCAGCCGTGATTTCCTTGAAGGTAGCTTCAGCCTGGCCTTGCATTCCCTGACCCACAGGTGTGTGTAAACACTGGCCCTGCACGCCCGCAGCCCTGGCCATGCCTCGCGCTCCCTATCAGTGACGCTCCTCTCCCGTTTTGCTTCTGATAATCTTATCTACGCTGACCACTCCTTGGTTGTGTTTGGGCACAGAACCACCTCGCCCCTCATAAAATTATCTTGTTTCATGTCTCCTAGACCTTGATCCCATTAAACTTTCCAACCCGTTTTACCTTCTGCCTCTTCCCCATCTTTGTCCTTCTCCTACTGCTGCTGGTGAAGGTGAAGGCCAGGCAGTTCTTCCCTTTTGAAACCTGATCCCACCAAAACCAGACATAAACATGGTGTCAGATCCATCCCAACCCAGCCTTTACTTTCTGATGCCAGCACCATCATCAGGAATACTGGAAGACCCCAGTCACAATGGGTCCTTCTCCTGTGCCACCCCACTTGTCCTAAGGACCCTGCTTGCTTCTTTGCTGCAGATGCTCACCCACCTCACCACCTCTCCTTGCACAGTGCCCAGTATTGGAATGTCCTTTGATCTTCTTGTTTAAACCAATGCCCTAATCAACATTTTCTCCTCTCAGTGCTTCCCTCTTCGAACCTACACCCACACTATCTTCAGACCAATGACTTGATGAACCTCCTGTTCTTGCTAACAGCTAAATAAAGCAATTCATAATCTTTTCCAACAGGATATGAGAGCAGAACTGTTACATCTCCAGGCTTCTGAAATACACTCCTCTCAGCAAATTCCTTTAGTTCCTTTAAAGGAAGGGACAAAACACGCTGTGATGTTGTTGGGACCTCAGACCCCAAGGCAAAGCTCCTGTCCCTTCCGCAACTTCCCCAGGGATGGCAGAGCTCCCCACTGCTGCTCATTGCACCCTGCATGACCCTAGCACCCTCACTCTGGGATGCACTGAAGTCTTATCATGCTCAGAGAGCCCATGGTCCCTTCCTGACCTTGTTGTCCCCTCTTCTGCCCTCTTCCATATCACACACACACCCCCGTCCCAATACAACACCTGATTTAAATCTACCCCTAAGGCTTTTAAATCTCCCCCTGGGCTCCCTCCAGCCTACATAGAAGTGACAATAACTCCCCATCATCCTCTGGCTTCCCTTGCCATGCCAGGCAGAACACAGGGTAAAAGCCCTCCCTTGCCTGCTCTCCCAACCATCTCACACTGCTCCTGGGATCTCCAGCTAGCCAGCTTCCAGCTGAAACAAGTCCAACTCAGCTAAACAACAGGATATTTATAAAGCTCTTCTCCCTGTCACATCTCTGGGGATCCCAAACAAGCAATTGGCTATCAATTAAAGCAGCACCAAACCATGAAAGAGACAATAAAGGTGAAGAAGCCAAACCATTTGAGGCACTGCAAAGACATAATGTCTTTGAAATGATCCTTTTCTCAGCAGCTGTCTGGAAGGACAAGGTGGCCATGGACATGACAATTGGAGACAGCAGTCAGGACTCTGGACCAGGGGACATCAGTGGGGTCCATGGCCATGCTTGGGTATCAGAAAGACCAACCATCCACTTCTCCTCCACCTTTCCAACCTGCTTTGTTCCTTTAGGCTGTGAGGTCCTTGGTGTCCCTGGTGCCACGGGGTCCTGGCATCCACCTGAAGGTTGGCTTCATCCCACACTTGCCAAGAGGCACAATGCAACCCTCCGATATCCCAGTGCCAGTCAGGACAACCCCAGAAGCTCTGGTGAATTTCAAAGCAGGGGGCTGTCCTTGCTCATCATCACCCATCATCCCACCACTGTGGGATTGCCCAGGTGCTCCAGGCTTCTCACAGGGGACAGTGCACAGCAGCAACCTCCCAGCTCGGAAGACTGAAGGCCTTTTGCATCCTGCTTTCTCTCTTCAAGGTGATTCAAGGCAAAGAGACAACTTCTGGAGGGGTTGAAGCAACCCTGCCACATCTGAGAGGGCATTCAAAAACATAAGCACAAGGACCAGGCTTACTCCTGCTATGAGATATGGTGCAAACAGCAAACCCACCACCAGCTGAGCCAGGCACTGCCCTGTAGATAATTCACTACAGAGAGACAGAGCCCTGCAGTAACACCACAGGATTGGCTACAGTCATCAATATCCACACAAAACCAGGAGCAGCTTCCACAGTAGCAACAAGGAACAGTCACCAAGCACGTTCCCGTAGGTTCAGAGATCAGCTGTAAGCACCAGCAGTGTCAGAGCACAGATATGAGCAGTGGCCACATCCAGGGGCATCACCTCCCCGCCAGCAGCTCCTCCACATCACCCAGCCCCGGAGCTGATGTCCCCATCCTGACCTCCAAACCCCTGCAGAACCACTGAAACTGCTGCTTTACACCAGGACCTGAGGTCTGGCAAACAACCCTTATGGAGACCAGCTGAGGGAACTGGGGTTATTGAGCCTGGAGAAGAGGAGACTGAGAGGAGACCTCATTGCCCTCTACAACTACCTAAAGGGAGGTTGTAGTGAGGCTGGTGTTGGTCTCTTCTCCCCAGTTGCTGATGACAGGACAAGAGGAAATGGCCTCAAGTTCCATCAGGGGAAGTTTAGGTTGGAGATTAGGAAGAAGTTCTTTACTGAGAGGGTGGTTGGGCACTGGAATGGGCTGCCCAGGGAGGTGGTGGATTCACCGTGCCTGGGGGTGTTCAAAAAACGGGTTGATGAGGCACTTGAGGCCATGGTCTGATGGTCTAATGGTTAGGAATCTGATGGGATAAAGGTTGGACTTGATGACCCTGAAGGTCCCTTCCAACCATGATGATTCTATGATTCTATGACCTTTCCCCCTCTGATGCCCATCATGCTTCCCACCTCTAAACACCAGTGGTAACGGGACCAGGGCCAAAAACCAACCCAAGAGTGATGGGCACCAGTGGAGGGAGGTGGCAGTCCCCGGCACAGAGAACATGGAGGAGAAAGATGATTTGCATGGAAAAATAATGAGTTATTTTTGGTGCCAGCCCTGCAAAAGGCACTCTGAAAATGATCCTGGTTTGATAGCCTTAGGGGATAAGTATGGACTTCATGCTTAGGACTCAGAGCCCGCTAAAACGAGGGAATTCGTGACATTGGAAATACTGCCCTGATCAGAACCTTCCATCACTTATAAGAGGATGCTGCATCTCGTTAATTCAAACGCCTTTACAGTACCCATTTCCATGCAGGATGATGCCAGCAGCTTCCCATACAACTAGGTGCTGGAGGAAAATTATTATATGAAGTTATTGACAGCACCAAGAGCTCCTCACGCAAACGAGAGCTGTAAAGCCCCACAAACTGATGCTCGCTCCACACCTTGCCCTCTGATGACTCATTCACAACAAAACAAATTCCCAAACCTGGAAATTCAGCTGTGACACTTGGATTTTCTACTGAGTTCTGGGGCTGAGAGGATTGACAGCCGTGCATGGGTTACTGTTTTCCTCCAGTGGTTATTTTTTTCATGTATAGGTATTTTTAACACAAATATCACAGCACAGGAAGAGCGGACAGGTCAGGAAAGGGTGGGGGATGTCATTGTCTGTCAATTTATACACATCTACTCTTAAAATCAAGAACTTTTCTCCAAGGGATGGGTGCCCTGACTCCCCACCCCCCCAGCTGGTACATTGCCCATCTGATGCCAGCAAGCGTGTACAGCCCAAAGAGCTCATTAGCATCCTTGTATGGTACCACTGTTGGGCCGTGCTGCTCCTCATGATTTAGCAAACAACTCTGTAAAACTCCAGGCGAGCTGAGCTGGAGCTGATGGGTGCAGGCAGCCCTCCCCCAGAGCTCCTGCTGCTGGCAAAGTGACACCCCTGAGTCCTGGCTACAGCCCCTGACGGAGCGCCCAGCCTGACTCCTGTGGCTGCCTATGGGAAGCAGAAATGGATTAACGTTGGTTGGGGCTTTATTGTTTTTAACCCTAAATTTTTACATCCTGAAGAAGGCATGGAGTTTGGCAAGGTTTTTTCAGTTCCAGGATATTTTTGCATGCTCCCCTGTAAGCACACAGCTGAAGGGAACTGAGGACTGGATGATCTTTCGAGGTCCCTTCCAACCCATAGCATTCTGTGATCCTGGGAGCTGTATTTCCAGGGAAGAGCATCAGCTGCAAGAAGAGCTCTGTTTGGGAGTGACTTTGCTCACGCTGAGCCACAGACACCACTGGAGCATCCTGGAGGGGGCTAGGGCCACCTTTTGCACCTTTGTCAGAGGAGGGGGCAGGTCACCAGTTCCCTCCAGAGGCATTTCAGAGTAGCCCAGAAGGAGCCCTAAATTACCCAGGGTGATCTCGAGCTCTTCCTCCTGGAGCTTGCAGCCAGGAAGGGCCATCATGTCACCTGCTGGAATAGCCCAGCCTGGGTGGTGGGGACCTTCAGGAATGTAGAACAAGAAGACATCAACTGAGATGATGTCCCCAGTCCTGGGAGCCCCAACCATAACACCCACTGACCCCAGCAAGCCCAAAGATTTGCTGCTCACCCCACCGTGCTGTTCCTGGTACCCCATAGCATCCCCACAGCACCCCGACACAGATGCTGGGGTGCCACAGCTTGGTGAAATTTTTGCTGCCCAGACACTAACCCTAAGCAAGCACAGCCCCAAGAGGAGGGTGCAGTGCCATTCTCCACGCAAGGTGGAGGAACAATGGGTGGCAAATCACAGCCCAACTCATCCCGGATCGCAACGCTCTACCCATGGCTGCACACTCCCCAAAACACCCTTAGCTGGGAAGTGCTGACAAACCCTTCCCTGCTGTTCCTGGCCCAAAACCACTCTCAGATTCAATAACACCAGTGGGAAATCACCCCCCGGGCATGACCGGCAGCACCAGCACAAGGGGGTACTGCCAGCTGTCCCCCACCACGGCACCCCCTCCCGCACACCCACCCAAAGCTGCTGGGGGTTTAAAGTTGAACTGAATTGTGAGGTCCCAGCATCTCTGTCGGGGTGCCATGGGGATGCTGTGGGGTCCCAAAGTTGAACTGAATTGTGAGGTCCCAGCATCTCTGTCGGGGTGCCATGGGGATGCTGTGGGGTCCCAAAGTTGAACTGAATTGTGAGGTCCCAGCATCTCTGTCGGGGTGCCATGGGGATGCTGTGGGGTCCCAAAGTTGAACTGAATTGTGAGGTCCCAGCATCTCTGTCGGGGTGCCGTCGGAATGCTGTGGGGTCCCATGAACAGGCACTGCTGGGGGTCACTGTTCCCCAAAACTGCTCCGGGTGCCGGCACGCAGAGGTGCGAGGCACAGAAATCCCCCCCACCCCGGGAAATCCTGGCAAAGGCAGGCAGATGTCCCGGGGATGGGAAGCAGCACATGCAGAAGCCTCGGTGCCCATCCAGAAATGGGCTAAACTGTGCTGCATGGGGACAAAAGGACGGGGCAAGGCACGGTGCGGGAGCGCGATGGTTAGCAGGGTGTAGAAGGCGAGAGGTGGCCGGGGTGGCTGGTGCTTTCTCACGCAGGCAGTGAGCTCAAGAACCTGAAGCTCAGGCAGGGACCGGCTTTAAGATGACAGCACTCCCCTTGCTAATAGGGCAGGTGAGTAACTGGGCAGCCACCACCAGAAAACCCACTTCAACCCGCCGAGATTTTGCCTCCGTCACTCGAAATGCCCTGCTCACCAGGGTTTTTAAAGCCAGGCAGTGTTATTATAGGGCAGTGTTTTCTTTTCGCACCAGGATGTGGTTAATCATTCCCTAAGCAGCAGCACAGAGTGTACCGGACGCCGTGGGGAAGCTCCGCAGCCCACGGAGAGCTGCCCACTCCCACGGGGAGTGACACTGCTCCGAAACCCACCCGGTCCCCAGCGCTTCCCGTGCGTCGAGCGGGACGGACCTCAGCGACGTTATCCAGGGCTTTCAAATCCTGCATCTTAGCAAGCACCCTTCGTTTTACGGGTGGTGTGTGCCGGGGATGCGGGGACCCGTGGGATGGGCTGGGGTCGATCTCCGCACAGCATCTTCCCTCCCTCCCTCCCCCCCGGGGAAGCAGCGCATCCCCTCCAGGCACCGCTCCTCACCTTGATGTTGCAGAAGATCCTCCTGGAGCAGGTGCCGGAGCTTTTGGGGGCGTTGACTGGAGATTTCCCGGCTTCGGTGTGGACTCCCATGGTGGGGACTTCCCGGGGAGCCCCGAATAGTTGGGCTGCAGGTGGCTCCCGTCTCTCTCGGGCTTGTCCCACCCCCGGCAGCCCGCAGCGAGAGCCCTCGGAGCCCGCAGTGAGGCAGGCAGCGTGAGCGCCAAGTTTTTATAAGTCTGCTCTCGGAGCGATGATGAAACCCTTTCTCCTCCCTCTTTTGCTTTGTGCGCCGAGGGAACTTTAAAGCCGCAGGAAGCCAATGCCAGGTGGGAGCGAGGACTCGTTGAGCCCGACCCGTCTGGGGATCGGGACCGCGGCGGTGCGACGATGCTCGTCCACCCGTGAGGGACACCCCGCACCCCAACCCACCGCTCACCCCCGCCACAGCTCCCCTCTGCAGTGCTCACGTCCCAGGCACCGGCACCTTCCTGCGGGGAAAGCCATGGGGTTTGATTCCAGTCCCCCCCCGCAGGGGCGTGAGGAAGGGGAGGCACCTTCCAACAAACCGAGATTTGCTCCCAAGTGGTGGGAGGAGGGGAATTGGGTGGTCAGGTGGAGAAATCCCTCCCTGGGGCAAGGGGTTACAGAGGAAAAAAAAAATTCTCTTGCTTTTCTCTTAAGGAAAAAACTGCATTTGTGAGGCTCCTGAGCACTGGTTTTTGCTAATACCTTTCCAGGGCTTTGTTTATGCAAAGCACTGATTTATTTTGCAGGCTCCTCGCCGGGGCGAAAAGTGTCAGGGTGAGGAAGGCGGGTTGGTCCTGGCTGAGGAGAAGCCAGATTCAAGTATTTTGTCAAAATTATTGCTTTTCCCAGCATAGAGCGCAGGAGAGAGAGGTGGGGGGACCCCATGGGAAACTGTGGAGCCCACCTCAGGGTGCCTTGAGCCTGGAGAAACCAAATCCCAGCTCCCTGCATGGCTTTCTCGTGGGAGGGCTGGCGTGTCCCTGCGTACACCCCAGTGGGATGCCAAGGAGCCGAGCTCCGCTCTGTGGGCACCCACTGACACCAGCGTCCAGTCCAGGCACCCACTGTGGCTGCTGGCCACGAGAGGGTGCCTGGCACCCGTGGGAGAGGCTCCTCGGGCGCTCCCTGCCTCGCCCAAGTCATCCTGCCAGGGGACCCATGGGCTTGAAGGCAGTGGGAAATGAGAGCTGCTTTTGAGTGTCAGCTTCCCAATTTCCTAACCCTGTCCCAGGAGCACCGCTTGCACCCGGGGACAGCTGGGTACCACTGGCCTGTGGGTGGTAAAACCCAGCATCCTATTTTCCCACGTCTCTTTTCCCACTTTCATTCCCAGACTTGCTCGATCTGGAGTCACGATGCCACGTGGAGAGCCCCCTTTCCCCATGGGATAGGAGGTGGGGTGAATCCGCCCCTCAATCGCAAGCGATGGAGAGTTTCAGCCTAACTGCTAGAAAAGCTCAAGCAAGAAGGAGCTCCTCTGTCCCTCTCCCATCCTCCCCGGGAGCCTGACCTGCTGCCGAGCTCATTTTTCAGGCACTGCCTGACCTGCTCGCTAACGGCTCCGTCCTCTCAGTTTATTCTGCAGAGACCCGTGACGCTTGCTTTGTTATAACAACCACCTCCACGCAGCAGCTGTTTCAGCCACTAACTTCAGCTTTTCCATACCAATTTGTCTCCGTGCAGTGAAACACCCTGGGGAAGAGGCAGCAGGAATCGGGAGGTGATGGTGCCCCTGTGCTTGGCACTCGTGAGAACACACCTTGAGTGCTGCGTCCAGTTCTGGGCACCGCAGGATGGGAAGGACATTGAGGTGCTGGAGCAAGTCCAGAGAAGGGCAACGAGGCTGGGGAGAGGTCTGGCAAACAAACCTTATGGAGACCGGCTGAGGGAACTGGGGTTATTGAGCCTGGAGGAGACTGAGAGAGACCTTATTGCCCTCTACAACTACCTAAAGGGAGGTTGTAGTGAGGCTGGTGTTGGTCTCTTCTCCCCAATTGCTGATGACAGGACAAGAGGAAATGGCCTCAAGTTCCATCAGGGGAAGTTTAGGTTGGAGATTAGGAAGAAGTTCTTTACTGGGAGGGTGGTTGGGCACTGGAATGGGCTGCCCAGGGAGGTGGTGGAGTCACCGTCCCTGGGGGTGTTCAGAAAACAGGTTGATGAGGCACTTGAGGCCATGGTCTGATGGTCTGATGGTTAGGAATATGATGGGATAAAGGTTGGACTTGATGACCCTGGAGGTCCCTTCCAACCATAACGATTCTATGATTCTATTCTATGATTCTATGAAGAGGCAGGATGCCCCTTGACAAGCCTGGGTGTGGGCAGGATGGGCAGCGAGCAGAAACACCCCTGCCCTGGTGCCGTGTCCCATGGATGGGGCTGGGAACCCCAGGCTGATGGGGTTAATAAAGCCTACAAGAGGGAGCAAAAGGATCTGGTGAGTCAAAAGGGAACCAGGGATTCTGGTAAACTCCCCTGTGGTCTGGAAGTCGCTGCCCATGGGGATGCAGACCCTCAGTGAGCACTGAGCACATGTCCCAGCTGGCCAAGGAAGGGATGGAGGCTGGGACAGCCTCTGACATGCTCTGAACCAAAGCCCCCGGGTCCCCAAGCAGCACTGTCTTCCCCAGGTTTGGCCACCCCACAGCAAACCCCTGCTAGATCTCAGACAGAGAGGGATGCCCCAGCAGGGCCGATTTGCTGGAAAGCAAGAAGAAAACACGCTGGCAACAAATGCTGCCATCATACTTCTCCACCTGCCACCCTTGCAATGGGTAATGCAATAAACCACCCGCTCCCCAGCTGGCTGGGAGCCCCTCGCAGCACTAGGACCCCCCCGTGGGGCTGCACACCTTGCTCACCCACACCAAGCCATGCCTTGGTCCGCTCTCCCGTGAGTGAGCTCCCAGTGAACATTTCTCCCAAGCGAAGAGCACAGCCCAAACCTTGGCAGCTTGTCCAGCCGTAGTAAATAACACAATGAAAGCTGACAAATCTGGATTTCAAAGTCCACTCGTGGTGGTTTCGCTTATTAAAGGGAGGCACAATCGCAGGATGCACCCGGTACGTGGTGTGCTGGCTCCCCGTGGCCAGCGCAGCTTTATCTTGCAGCAAAAGCCAGGCTCTGTCCACCTAGATGGGACCATCAGAGAGCACTACTGACATCTCCCAAGCCTTCATCCTGCTGGAAGAGAAATTCCAGCCCTTGCACACAAATTCAGCTGCTGTAGATACGAGCCAGAGCTCCTACACCGACATCGCTCTTAAATTACAGACCTTAGGCAACAAATTGTGCAACAGGAGCAACAAAACGAGGTGGCACGTGAGAAAACAGCACTCCTGCCTCTCGTGGAGGATTCTTCTCCGCATTTTCCTTCACGTGGGGCTACAGCCTTGGCAGGGAACAGCTCAGCCTGCAGACGAGTGCACAGGAGGAAAGTGATTAGCGGCGGCGCTGACAAGGGGAGGGGAGTTTGGCTTCAGGCTCTCATCAGGCTCTGTCAGGGTGATACAGTTGATGTTCAGTGCCTGGCAAGAAAGATCACACATTGACAGGGTTTGGTTCACTTTACACGACTCCTGGGGCCGTATTTCTTTCTCAGCCTTTGAAAGGAGTTGCTCCTAGAGTAGTCATGCTTCCCTGGCCAAGATATCAGCTGGAAGGAGAAGACCTCGTGGCCACTAACTGAGCAGGAACCAGCTACTTGAATGAGCAGAGCTGAATCAGGCCTGCGGTTCTCCACGTGCACCACCAGTTCATCCCCTACCCTGCCCTAACCCCACATCCAAAGTAAGCCACCACCTGAAAGGTGCCCACCAGGCATGTTTCCCATGGGCAGACCAAACGTACTCTGGTGTAGCTATGCAGGAACTGAGGCAGGTCCCTCTTTGCTACCAGGGGATGCTCACCTTGTTTGCAGAACACCAGAGCCCTCAGAAGCCACTTATCTTCTGTGGGGAAGGAGATTGGGTCAATGTCTTGCAACATGACCATAGCATCATCCTTCCTACTTCTTTCTGCCAGGCTGTGGGTTGATGCTCTTATGAGGTGAGGTCAGACGAGCTCTGCTTTTCCATCTGGTTCCAATCTGGCAGGGATTGAAGTCCGCATCTCAGTTTTCCTCCAGTGTCCTATTCTTCTCAACCATCGTTTGCCCACAGGGCTTTAAAAGGCGATGTGTACCCATCAACACTCAACTCAACTGGGAAGATCATCCTGGCCACAGGGAAGACTTGTCTCTAAAGGAAGAGACACTGCTGTCTCCATCCCATCATGGAAGACGATTTCCCACTGTGCTACGTGGGACAGTCCCTGCTATGTTTGAAGCTAAGCCTGCAAATCCTTCTTAAAGGAAGGTGTTTCTTTCCCAGCAGACTCCCCATCAGTGACTTCAGATGGAGACTGTTGTGGTCAGTATTTCTTTTCACACAGACCTGCTTGAAGCATCATCTATGGTGTGGAGCCAGACAGCCCCAGTTCCAAGGGAACGATGGGTCAAGGAACTCATTTTCCCATCTTGGAGCTGGTGAAACGTGACCTGCATGGTCAGACACCTCGAGGAACCTGGTTCCTCCTAATTCAGATGTTATTTCCCCAGATCCAACGATGTAGATCCAGAAGACTCGGATGCCTTCCGAACTTTTTGGTGGCTTTGTGTGTTCCAGCAACAACAGGGAAGCCCATATGTAGCCCCCACACCCCCAACCTGGGAAATCCTTCATTGTTGGACAAAAGTAGAAGGTGGAGAAGGGACTGGAGCTCAGGACCCCCTGGCTCAGCAGGAGAAGGGAGTGAGGTGTGATCCAAGTGAGCTTCTGGTCTTTTCAGATACAGCAGCAATAAAGATCCTGCCACCAGCATCAGCTCGGGGAGGAGATGTGAAGATGGACAGACACTTAGGAAGACACATGATGTTGAGAAGGTCTCAGGAGGCTCCCCAAGGGAGGGGAAGGAACAAACGCTGGATCAGAGTCCCACACACAGCTCACTGCCCGAGCAGCCCTAGAGGTCATCACCTGAGATGTGCTGGGCTCCTGCTTGGTGGGTGGTGCTGTCACAGGCAGGATTGGCAAGGTAGCAAAAGGTGATCCCTCTACTCAGGAATCTCGCACAGCTTCGAACCAAACTCCCTGGGCTTTGCTGCACCATGAGCACCGGGGCATCACGCGCCTCTGCAGCAGCTCCTGGACTTGCAAGTAGGAACGTTGCTCTGGGAAAGGATGAAAAACAACCCCCTGCATTACCAGAGCCAGTCCCTGGGGGTGCAGACCAAGGTGCCAAACCTGGAACCTGGAAGCTGGAATCCTGGAAACACCATCAGGGCTGGTGGTGTGGCACGGCGGGGGCTGGGCACTGGAGGGGCTGGGTGGGCAGCGTGTGCCAGCGGTCCCTGCCAGCGCCTGTGGTTGCAACGGGAATCACAGCCCGTGACAGGCTGGGTTTGATTTACCAGCCATGTGTGTTTGATCTGGAGCAGAAATACTGGTCAGAGGGAGGTGCACAGCCCTACCCCGAGGAACAGGCTTGGCTGGCTCACAGCGCGATGTGCTCCTGGGGATGCAGGGTGCTTTACCAGTACCTGAGAGGTGGTCCAGCCCTCAGGGAGGGGACACCACAGTCCTCATGGTGGAGAGGCACATACAGAGGAGCTTTGGGGACCGGCAGCAGCCGTGTCCCAGAGTGGGACGTGGCACAGCTTCCCCCCTGCTGAGGCCACCACCAGCCCTGCAAGGGCAGCCAGCCATGCCCAGAGATTAAGAGTGAGGTCAAGGCGGGATGGCAGAGCAGGTAATTTGCACTGACGATGACGGCAGAGGTGTGTGTCAGCACCAAACCATCCCTCCCAGGGTTGGCTGCCCACGGCCAGCTCACGTGAAGCAGAGGACATTTGTCTGCGCTGGTGACTAACCCCTGAGTTAAGCAACTCTGCTGTGCTGCCCAGCCCCTGTGCAAACCCATCCCATGTGCAAACCCAGCCCTTGTGCAAACCCAGCCCATGTGCAAACCCAGCCCATGTGCAAGCCCATCCCTTGTGCAAACCCATCCCATGTGCAAACCCATCCCATGTGCAAACCCAGCCCTTGTGCAAACCCAGCCCATGTGCAAACCCATTCCTTGTGCAAACCCACCCCTTGTGCAAACCCAGCCCATGTGCAAGCCCATCCCATGTGCAAACCCATCCCAACCTCCTGCAGGGCAGCGGCAGGAGGAAGATGTCTTCTGGAGGAACAAAGGGGAAAGCAACTTCACAGGGGACATCGCTCGGTGACCACAGAGCTGGGCAGTTTGGCAAGGCTGAGTCTTTAAGAAGAGCAGAGAGGAAAGCAGAGAGGTTCTCCACTTTCACCAGTGCTGTGAGCGAACAGGGGAGTGGAGGAAACACTTCTAAATGAGCCCAAGTGGTGCTTTGTGTCACATCTCTTAAGCAGCCACTTTCTTTTCCTCTGCCTTGCCTGTTTTAATTAAGCCTTGTTTATAATTAGGCCACTTGAGTCTGACCATCAGCTGAATCCCTGCTGTGATACACCTCAGGCTCTCCAGTTAAACTGGGCATGAGCTGGTGTGTGGGTTATTTTGGTGGGTCCCTGCTGGGCCAGCAACCCCTCCTGCCTTCCCCTTGCTCTGTAACAGCTTCTGGGGATGGAAGACCCCAGTGCCTTCTGCTCAGCACATTCCAGAGACAAACCCCTGATGGTTGGTAAGAGGAGGAGGTGAGAGGTTGGAGTTAAGCTTATATATTCTGCTGTCATTTGCAGGACATTTACATGCCCCACCATAAACAAGAGCCATGGCAGGATGGAAGATGATGTGCATCGCTCAGAGACACGTGGGTGCTGTGAATACCAGGGGTCAGCACTCAGCAGTGCTGTGCCAGCAAAGACCATGGACCTGAACACCTTCCAGCCGCCACCATAACATCCTCCTGGCACTCTCTGAGGACAGTGTCCAACACAACCCCATGTTTGTAGTCGGGCCAAAGCCCTGGCCTTCACTGCAGGATGTGTTCTGCACACCCAGAACAAAGAGGCAGCCCTTGCCTTGGAGGATTTGCAATCTGAAGCATCAGTATCCTGTAGTAAAAGCAATTACAGGAGGCAGACAAGGATCTGACCGTGCCATTCAAAGCAGGATTGCATTTCCTTGAAATTGCTTCAAGTGATCACGATGAGACAGGCTAATTTAATTCTGCCCACTGCCAACAAACTTCACAGTTGATAAATATTTCAGGAACAGTGCCCCTGAGCAAGACTTCTGCAGCTTAGAATGGTAGAGAGCCAAATAGTTCTGTAAAGTTCCTTAACCCCCGTTCCTCCATGGACCTACCTACCCAGGAGAGACAGACTTCTCCAGGCTCTCCTGTGTTTTGAAATAGGTTTGCATGGTAATTCTGCTTCTTCCCATCAGAAAAACTGCATCCAGCAGCACCAAGACTACTGCTGCTCACCAATGTTGTCAAACCCCTGGTAGCAGGTCTAGAGGTGCCATCCTAAGGGGTGACGGGAAGATGTGTGGCTGAGTCAGACCTTGAGCAGCTCAAGGAGGCTCCTATCCAGGAAGATCCAGCGCCACCTCCAAATGCTGATGCTTGGCGGATATATTGACCTTCTACCTTGGGAATGATTTTATTTATCTGTTGTGCCACCTCTAAAAGACCTCAGAGTGCTCTGACAGCCACTATTTGAATGGAAAATTTTTTAAAAATTAATAAATTAATAGAAAAAAAGCTTCAATAAATATTACCTCATTCCCAGAAAGGATGTCTGAATGTTGTGTGACGATCACGGCTCGGACTTGATCCCTCCTGAAGCTGTGGCAAGGACAGTGAAACCACAAAGGTTGGATGCTTGTCTGCTTTCATCTGGAAAAAAGGTTAAATTTGATAAAAAAAGGATAAAAGAGAGTGAGAGAAGCCAACCCATCTCATTCCACAAGACTGTACTCACACCACTGCAAGTCCCGAAGCTCTGGGCACTGTTCAATATGGGATGAGAGTGAAGTGTTTGCAATGAAAATGGCTCAGTCTCCACTAATACACAAAATATTTTTATTATACCAGATATTGACTTATTTAATAACGATGACAACAAGAGTGCCAAAGCTGCTTAATCATCTGATTTTATTTTTTTTTCTTTTCCAACCACTTGGAAGTTTTCATAAAAACTCCTTGTTTGGTTCGAAATCGTCCCAATTTCCCTGATACTGTGAGCGTGGGGGTGTGTGTGGTTTGGCTGTCGCTGGGCGAGGGTCATCCCACGAAATAAAACAGCCTGGATTTCAATAAGCAGCAAACAAAAAACAAACCCATAAAACCTGCTCGCCTCACGCTGCATGCGAGGCAGAGGCGGCTGTGAGTAAGATGCTGAGATCTGGCAGCCACCAACCCCTGATGACACATGTTTTGCAGAGCTTTACTGAAAATTGGCTTTGACAGAACCATTTCTGCATGCCCAAAGCAGCTCAGATCTCTTCATTCCTTCCCTCCTCCTCCTTCTTCTCCTCCTCCTCCTCCTTCAGAGAGGCTTTCCCAGGAGAAAGTTGCCACGTGCTCTTTATGTTCCTATGTAAATATATTTATGTTCCTATGTAAATATATTTATGTTCCTATGTAAATATATTTGCAGGGTGCCTCTTCCCATGGGGTTCACTCCAGCATCGATATTTAGTAGCTGGAAGCCCAGAATCAAGGTGAAAGTTTGGCCAAGCCTTCCTGTGGGCAGCCCTGGCTCCATCTCAGGCTGCAGCCCAAGGAGAGGACCTGGGTGTCACCCAGGGCAGGATGGAAAGCTGCGATGTCCGATGTACAGAGAGTGCTGGAAACTTTCTGTTTGGAGGAGCTGGAACAAAAACAGCAAGGAGGGTTTTGATCACAAAGTCCTCTCCTAACTCCGAACGTGCGTTAGGGAAGGGCTCATTTTGAGCTGGTATCAGCATTAGCCATTTCAAGTCAAGATGAATTTGTTTTCCTTGGAACAGGCCAGTTGAACTGGAACAATGGCTGGAACTGACAATTTGCAAGGAAGGATTTTGTTTCATCTTGAAAGGCTGAAACACCTTGAAATATTTTCCAATGGAAATGACATTTTGTTTCTGCACAAGGGAATCATCCCATCACTGTTTCCAGTCTCCTCCAGCCGCTCCCACTGCAGCAGGAGGGACCCAAAGAGACACCAGACGCGGACGTGGCATGGACCAAGGGGGATGGAGAGCCTATCCAGCCCAACCATCATGTCCATGGGGACGGAGAGCAACACAAGTGGTCACCATGGGAACAGCTCATGAGAACACCCTTTTTAATGGGAAAAATGCTGGGACAAGACATCCAGTGGATTATGAGAGGAGCTGTAAGACCTTGAGGGAAAGCAAACAAATAAAGAACCCACCTACGAGCAAGAAAAAAATCGGGACTGAAACACACCAAGACCTCTCAATTCCTAAAACACAAGGAACAGCTTTTAAAACCCTGAGGATGCTGCCTCAGTGCTTCTCCATGAGCTGCTGGAGGAGGCCAGGTGGGAGCAAGTCCCTACAAGAGCTGTGTCCAGGGGCCCTGGTGTAAGGCTGCTAAAGATGAAGAGATCCTGGTTCCATCTTTGTGCAGGTACCAGAGGAGCAATGGGAAGAAGTGAAAAACCCTATCATTTTTTCCATAAAGTGGGGAGGGGGTGAAGCAAAGGATAATGATTTAGAAATCTGAGTCCTGCTTGGTTGTAGTCTCAGATTTCTCATACCTGGAGAGCTGGAGAAACTTCAAACCACTCCCAGCCCAAACCCGGACAAAAGGCCCTATTCTTGAAAAGCTTCATCAACAGAGGAAAGTTTCAAGCTCAGGTTGCCTGCAACATTTCCCCTTCACAATTTCAAAACATTTCCTTTAGATTATGGCTTTTTTAGTACTATGGGATTAGCTCGCATTCCTAAACAATCATTTCAGAAAGACTAATCTGCTGCTGTTTCCTTTCAAAAATGAGCTGATGAGTCCAAAACTTCTTTGTTTTTTTTCCCACATCCTAAATGAGCTTGAAAAGTTTTGGGTTTGAAATAAAATGTGCTTTTTTTTTATTTTCTTTTTTATACAGGAGGAAAAGGAGCTTTCACGGTCAAACAGGTTGGAAACAGGGTCATTTCTTTCCTTCTTAGTCTCCTTTTTGTGAGGACAAATCAAGGGGTTCCCAAGCTGGGGAGATTCTTGGGTTCTACTGCTACAGGTTCAAAGCCAGGCTCTTCACACAGCCACCCCTTCCTCCCTTTAGCAACCACTTCTCTTCCTCTGGATGCTCTAAGTGAATGTTGGTGGTGGGATACAATCCTCCAAGTATTGTGTGACCCCTTGGAGAGAGGATCAGAGCTGGGCTTTGCAGGAGTGGAGGACTCAAGCCTTGGTGTACTGCTGGCCCCAGCGCACTTGTGAAGAACCAGAGATCCAAGAAGCAGAGATTTAAGATGCACTTGGGTTTCTTTTCCTGCTTTCGTTTTCCTTTTCTAACTGTGTGACTGATGATTTGGCAAGCACCAGAAGTTCTCAGTACCTCCAAGAAGCAGCTGCCCCCAGTCTTCCCTGAAAACCACGCCAGCTGCAGTAAGTGTGGTCACACTCTTACATCCCTCCAGAACAGCCAGATGGAGAAAATGCTTCTGCTCTTGGACCGTCTCCTGCCTCATGGACCACCATCTCCACTGCAGCGGGGCTGACGGAGGCACTGACTCACCCAGCCCATCCTTGGACTGAGTCCAGACGACACAGTCCTCTGCCTCATGGGTTTCAGCACTACCAGGCAAGCTTAGATTTAAGGTCAGCAGAGAAACCTGACCTTAAATAATAGCTGCTCCAAGAAGAGTAATGATCGTTGATTGACACGCAAACAAAGAAGCAGAGCTTCAAGAAATAAACACTTCTGGTGAAGAGCTGTCAGCTCTGATGATCCTCACAGCATGCCTTCACACTTCACTGCTGCTTGCTTCAGAACCACCCCGTCAGATGACTGATGGCTTCTCCACCAGGTTCTCCTCTGCCATGGCTGCTTAACTTCACCCTAAACAGTGAGGCAAATATTTATTGTTTTTTACAATAAATTGTTCTGACAGCCACGATGGACTACTCCTACCAAAAGAACTCCTTTGACAAAGCAGCTACCGTGTTCCTGATGAGGCTGAATTGTCATTGTTTTGAATCAGGAACATTGTGTCCCTAGCCTGTACCTGACAGCTGTGGCTGAACATCGGATAAAGGATCTGCCATTGGGTTTGAATCCCAGAGCAAAAGGCACAGCTGACATCCCACCAAGAGGAGCCGTACTGGTTGGCTGCACAGACACCCTGATCCAGCTCTCTTGGACATCCCAACACAGAGCTGAGGGCTTGAGAACCAAGGTGAAAAAGGATGTGGTCAGTGGTGGTCCACTGAAGATCACCCAAAGTCAAACATTTCAAGAGCAGGCTAACACCTCAGGAAGCAAGATCTCTGCTTTTCCTTGGAAGGGGCATTTTAAATAGTTTTCCCTGTACCCTGACCATAAAGGGATACTGTTCTTTAGAGAAGAAGCTCCATGGAGCTCCTCACCTGAAGGACAGACCGTGCACCACTGCCATATAGGCCGGATGGCAGAGGCCAAGGCCTGCACACGGGGGCATTTAGGTTTGCACAGTCCTCCTGCAGTTCCCTTCTTTCTTCTGATGTCCTCATGGAGCTGGTGTTAAGAAGGAGTAGCTTCATCTGGCAGGGTCGGTCAATGACTGCTAAGAATGATGGAAATCTTCATGGACACCAATGTGCTTTGGGATCATGTCAGTGGGGACTGTCAAGCTAAGGAATCTTCCTGAGTGCTGTCCCTGTTTCGGTGAGGAACCACTGAAGTCTCATCCCATTCGGTCCAGACCCCATCCTCTATGATGCCCAAGAGACCCCAGAAACCCCACACCCTGGTGCTCCCTTCAGCCCCACCAAAGGAAACACAGTGACTCACAGCGAGCAGCGTGTTATCCTTGGGAGTTCATTAATTTCAGCCAGGGATCGTTTCCTCAAAGCCTGTTCCTGTTGTTTGACCCCGGCTCCACTTTTCTTTCTTTTGCAAGGACAGCCGTTGGTCCAGGTCACACCAATGAGAAATGTCAAGTGGGTTCTTCCTGAAACACATCCCTCTGCGTTATCTGTGCGCCGACACACTCCTGGAAGAACCTCTTGACTGGAAACGTTCAACTGGGAAGAGAAACGGATCATCCCATCCCACTCCTGCCTCCTCCCTGCTCCTTTGGGGAACTGCTGTAGGAAACAAAGACCTGTCCATCACAGAGGGGATGACCAGTGGTGGGATGGGGGTGTTCTGGCACGAGGTCTTTGTCACATGATGGCTCGTCTAACCAAACATGGGACATCAGCTTTCCCCACGTGACTTTTTATTCCTAATTCAAAACAGGACACAATGAGACCGCACGGACAAAAATAGGGGTTTAAATTTAGGTAGGGATAGACTGAGAGGCACCACCGACACTTCCCCTTCCAGCGACAGCACTCCACAGCCAGGAGGAAGCAAACAAAGCCGGAGCAGCCAGGCCAGCTGTAGGATGCAGTTGCTGAGAAGATAGCCAAGGAAAGAAGATATTATGATGTCTGTCCCGTGGGGACTCTCTGGACAATGGCTGACTCATCGCTTATAGGCGGTATCTCTGGGCTTGAGCCGTCTTCCCCTGCTAGACCAAGTGAAGCAGGGGTTGTCACATAACTGGGATAGGTGGGGCCCAGTAACAATTCCTCTCTCGCATGACTCAGGCTCCCTCCTCCCATCCCCAGAGGCCCATGCAATTGGGGTCTTCCAGGGACCCAAGATGCCCTCTTTGGTGGCTCCAGAAGGCCAACGGCACCTGGAGACCCATCTCCTCTTCCAGTCCCACCTGGAGATCTGCTCTCAGATGAACAACATCAACTCAAACTCAGTCTGGGCACAAATGAAGCAGCAGAGGTGGGAGGTGCCACGAGGAATTAAGACTAAGCCAGTTCCCCTCTGCTTCCATGAACAGCAGCACACGTCTTGCTTGGTCCATCCGAGCAGTGGGAAGTGGGTTCCTAACCCACCCAGGTGAAGAAACATTAACTCCTACAGAAGTTGCTGGCAAGGAGCACACGCTCAGCGTAACGTCCCTGCTGAAAGAGAAGTCTGCAGAGCATCAGCTGGCCACTGGCCCCATCCCACCAGTATGTGCTGAGCTCCAGCTGCATCTCCTGTCCTGCTGTCAAGAGAGGGGAGTGGGGCCGGGCAGGTGAGCCTGGGGCCAGAACACGGGAGGCCACTAAAAACCAGCAGCTCCTCTGCAGCCCCCATCCTCCCCAGTGCCTGTCAACAGCTCTCTGTGGTCTCCAGGACAGCGATGGGGTCGGATGGTCAGCACTGACCCCAACTTGCCCCTGTGAAACCCCACACCCTCCAGATGGACACACACCCAGCCCTCTGTGCCACCTCCATCCCTGTGAAGCTCTGAGTGCCCGCGTGAGATCCCAATCCCCTCTGGCAGAAGGGCAACAGCCTCTGGGGCTGGTGGAGGCCCCAAGCAGAGGCAGGTGCCACCACCAGGCTGTGAAGAGCTGCAGGACATCAGGGGGCTGTCACCCAAAGCCCCAGGCAGGCTGGGAGGCACGGGCTTTGCTCAGGGTTCAGTGTCCTGCCCTGGATGCTGCTGCCCCTCCAAGAGGTGGAGGAAGACCCAAGGACAGACACATCAGCTGGTCCAGTTACTGACTTGTCCTGTCAGCCAGGAAAACTCTCGGAGGAGACACCAAGGGTGCAGCAGAAAGCTGGGGATGAGTAGAAACTAGAGAGGCTTTAACAATTCATTCTATCTGGAAGGTTAGAGCCTGGTGTGGACACAACCCATGGGATAAGCACCTGTGATGGGCACAGGCAGCAGGTCCCCACACAGCAGATGGTGCCATCCAGATGGACAAAGCAGCTGGGTTCTCCTGCTGTCAGAGGCAGTGGTGTTCTCTGCTCTGCCATGCAATGGTCCAGAGGGAGATGTTTAGGAAAATAAGCAATACATCCCTGATACAAGAAACTGGATGTCCTCCTCACAGGTCATCAACACAAGAGGTGTTGAAAGGGCAGGGGTTCAGGCTCTCTTCCCCTGCTCCCAGGTCTTTGCTCCCCAGGCAAGAAGCCCACAGACTCCTCCAGCCTGCACCCCTGGAGCCAGCCCTTGTCTTAGCAGTCCAGGCTTGGTTTAGCCAGGACATTTCACAGGAGAGCCCAGCAGCACCAAAACAGGAGAAATGGTTCTGTAACCAGCCTGCTGCCTGCATCCCAGCTGGAAGCTGGCCCGGGACTCCTCGTTCTGCAGCACAGTCCTCCCTTGCCAGAGATAAGAGGCTAGGTCAACTTGCTGAGTAACAGTCAACATCTCTCCTGGAGTGACCAGCCATGCAAACCTCATCTTCAGCACCCAAATCCCTTGTGGAGGGCAGGGGATCGTGCCCCTCATTGTGCCTGTGGTGAGGAGGGCACCTCCTGGGACCAACCGTGAGGACTGGGGGCTGCATTGCTCCCACCCACACCCATGGGGGTCATTCCCCTCCAGACGCCCATGGCCACCTCCCCAAGTGCTCCTGGGCATGGCAGGGCCCTCCTGCAGGAAAAACATGGCCTTGATGGGCATGTGGTGCTGGGCTGAGGTCGCACTGGAGAGACAGCTGTTCCAAGCATCTTTGGGACAGCCTGAAGATGCTGAACAGGGAGGGTCTGGTGCAGCTACAGCTTCCTGGGGTTGCTGCAGACAGATTAAGGAGTGCACAGGATGCTGTGCGTTGGTTGCCAGCTTGATCTTGCAAGCGTTGATGGGTATCACACATGGACAGTGCAGACACAAGACCTGGAGCCTCATGCGAGGTTTGATTTAAGGTACTACTCAGTATTTTATGCAATAAGGTCCTTTTATGAGCAATTTCTCATCCACTGCACAACAATGTACCCTGGCAAACCCAGCCCCTCGCCTGCTCCTGCCATACTGGCCAGGAGCACGAGATACCTCTGATGGGTTCTCCATGCCAACACGTCCCTCTGCAGCACAGAGTCCCTTTCCACTCACTATACAACACCACTACTCACAGAAGCAGCATCTTCTTACGACACAGAGTAAACCTGACACATACAGGGTGAGGAGAATCAAGAGCTGTAGCTCATTACAGTGGAGCCTTCCCCACCACACAGTGCCAAGTCTCAGATGTTTCTTACCCTCTTTTGCAACTCCCATCCCAGGAAGCCTCACCAGATGCTGCTGGCATCTTCTCGACTCAGCAAAGTGCCAGGATGGGGTCTTATTTCAAGCCTTCCCAGAGTAATTTCCCCTTTTCTTGGGCCAGGTGATGCCAGGACATCTCCCACCTTCTCCTGCTGCTTGCGGAGTCCAAGAAGAAAGGTAAACAGGACACCCGTCGGGCTCACACGCAGGGCGTGTGTCCCTCATTAAAAAATATTTTGGAAGGGCTGGCTGGAATGCTGGTATGGCTTCCTCTGTTTGTCTGACGGGGGAATTTCTCCTTATCCCTGCCAGGGTTTGGAGCGGGCCCAGGTGAAGAGGTGGCTTGGTTTACCCAGCCTGAGGGACCCATCTGGGTGCTGGGGTTTGGTTTCTGTACACGTGGGTTGGTGGCAATAAACACTTGTGAGAAGGAAAACAAGCCTTATGAAGAAAGGCTGAGGGAACTGGGGTTATTGAGCCTGGAGAAGAGGAGACTGAGAGGAGACCTTATTGCCCTCTACAACTCCCTAAAGGGAGGTTGGAGTGAGGCTGGTGTTGGTCTCTTCTCCCCAATTGCTGATGACAGGATGAGAGGAAATGGCCTCAAGTTCCATCAGGGGAAGTTTAGGTTGGAGATTAGGAAGAAGTTCTTTCCTGAGAGGGTGGTTGGGCACTGGAATGGGCTGCCCAGGGAGGTGGTGGAGTCACCATCCCTGGGGGTGTTCAAAAAAGGGGTTGATGAGGCACTTGAGGCCATGGTCTGATGGTCTGATGGTCAGGAATATGATGGGATAAAGGTTGGACTTGATGACCCTGGAGGTCCCTTCCAACCATAACGATTCTATGATTCTAAGGGTGCTCCTCAGTAAGAACTCAGCACTCAGGACAAAAATCTCAGCAGAGAGATACCCAAACCAGGTGTGCAGGGCTGAAAAGGCATCGTTTTGCCCCCAGATTTAATTCCCCAGTTAAATGGGAACACGCTGGGCTCCAGCGCAATGGAAAAGAGCAGAAGTGAGACCCAAAAAAAAGGTAAAACTCAAGGAAACCAAAGTGAGCACGCATAACTTGGAAACAACCACCATAGATTCAACGGGGGTGGAAATGGAAAGCAATGACCCAACAGCAGAGCAAGTGAGGACCGAGGATCTGCCACCACAGCTAGGTTGATGCCAGCTTGATGGTGCAGACAGCATAACACAGATACCAGAGGAGCAATCCCTTCTGTCCCTCAACAGGACAGCTGCTGGCTTTCCATGACCTGGGTGGGCACCTTCCATATCTGCGTGCCACAGGGCTCCAGCCCAGTGTCAGCCGGTGGTGGCCCCATCCAGAGCTGTCATCCTCGACCTGGTCCAGGCTGATCCTGCCTGCATCCTCCCCAGCTGGCCCAGCCCCAGCGGAGAATGCACCGGGGATGCAGAAGGGCCCGTGCTCCTGATGAAGAGATGGAGCACGAGGGTTGTGACCGTGTTTGTGGTTGAGTGTTGCGCAGTGGGCAATCACGTCCCGCTCTTGGACCCGCTCATCTCATGGACATCTTGAACTTTGCCTGCCTGAGCAGCAAACCCACCAATGCCAGGCTGTTATCTGTGCTGGCACTCAGTGCAGACCTCCCTCCACTCACCGAGCAGGTCAGGGCTGGGAGGACACCCAGGGATGCGATAAGAAACGCTTGCATGCCGTTAGCAGGGGAGGAGATGCAGACCAGTGGTGGCCTCAATGGCAGGAATCCAGCCCAGGAGAAGACAGCCCTGAAAGACCAGGGCTGCGATGCTCCTGTCTCTGGGAAGCAAGGGACTAGAAGCAATCCCAGCATTACTTTTTTGCTTTGGCCAGGAAAATGAAAGCCTATCATGGGGTTGGACTATCCTAAACTCACACCAGTCCCCTTTGCCAAGTCTGGAAAGTTGGAGCCTGGTGGTCCCTTTCTGTGCTGCAGCAGATGACGATGAGGGAGGTGCGAGCAGGATTATTTTCCCTGCTTCATTGTTTTCAAGCTACTTCAGAAGCTGAGTTTCCAAACAGACAGGTGGATTGGCATCACCTTAATGAAAACTAATTAAACATAATTATTCAGCCTGTCGAAAATATTTGTGCTCCACCAGGAACACCCTGCAGTTGGGCTGTTAAAAGGCAGGAGGAAAACACTTTTTCCAGAAGCAGGTTTGCACAGTGGTTGCTCTGCTGGCTGGAGCTTCTCCTAAGGCTTTTCCCTCACCGACCACAGACCAAGGCAGGTTGGCAGAGTCAGCACAACCAACCCCAGCCTTAATTTCTTGGGGTGGGGAACTCCCTTCCTCACACAGCTTTATGGGCTTAGGAAATACACGGGGAAGGGTGCAGCTTCATCCCCACCTTTTGATTTTCCTTTTCAGGCAAGAACAGGATTGGGGGAATTATTATTTTTGTGGATGAATGGGTTTGGTTTGGGTTTGTTTTTGGGGTTTTTTTTTAGAATAAGTCAATTCCTCCCAAATCACGTTCTCTGCTAGAACAACTCCAAAGCCATGCAGGCATGCAAACAGCAATCTGCAACCGGGTAATTCTGACTAAATCAGTAATTTCTGTCGGATGATCTCAGGTTGCAGGGAAGGCCACTTCTCAGAAGCAAAAGGCCAGGAAGATGTCAGCCCCTGGTTTGGAGAACCAGATGAGAGCCAAGTTAATTTATTACTTATTAGAAAAATTAAGAAGCCTGGCTTCCAGCGGATCTGTGTTTCTATTATCTGACTTTCCTCCTCTGCTAACCCACAGCTCTGCTTCTGTTGCTCTGCGACCGCTGTCTCAGCAGCAGGGACGTGCTACCAGCAACGTTCAGAGGTCCAGGCAGCAGACAATGGGGAGATCCTCCTCACCTCCTTCTCCTTGGGGTGCTCCTGCACCTCTTCCCTCTGCTCAGATGCTGAATTATATCCCCAAGCCCTTTGCAACTCATTCAAGGGGATCTCTCGACAACCACGTCCCATGGTCCAGATGGGAAGGGTAAGCGTGGTGTGGTGGGGTCGGTGCTGGCAGTCCTGGCAGCTCAGGCAGAGGAGAGGAGAAACTGCCTGCACACACTCCTGGGCAGCCCACAGTGGAAGAAGCCATGAGCAGAAAGGCTGGGCTGGATTCTCAGCATGAGCCGTGCTCTTCCCAGAGGTGAAATAATGAGTAAAAGGAATTGCATGTTGCAAAACAGCTGGAGAACATGGGCAGAGCATGCTGGAGAGCAACCCGGCCTTGGACACCCCTTGCCCAGAGACACCCCTGGGACCGGGGTGAATGGCAGCAAAGCCAAAACCCACAGATATGCAGATCTCAGGCTTTACACAACCCACCTTCCAGGGAAATTATATGGTTTTTAACTGAATCATAGAATTATAGAATGTGCCGAGTTGGAAGGGACCCATCAGGGTTATTGAGTCCAACTCCTGTCCCTGTGCAGGACACCCCAGGGTCACCCCATGGCCTGAGAGCATCACCCAAACGCTGCTGGAGCTCAGGCAGGGTTGGTGCTGTGCCCACTGCCCTGGGGAGCTGTGCCAGTGCTCCACCACCCTCTGGGGGAAAAACCTTCTCCTGATACCCAACCTGAACCTGCCCTGATTCAGCTCCTCCTGTCACCCCCAGTCCTGCCATGGGTCACAGGAGTGCAGAGATCAGTCCCTGCCCCTTCTCTTCCCCTCGGGAGGAAGCCACAGACTGCAATGAGGTCCCCC
>VZRW01000476.1:62595-86792 GCA_013398125.1 Aegotheles bennettii
TGGGGAACCCAGAACTGGACCCAGCACTGCAGAGGGGGTGAAGGGGGATGTCTCATGAGAGCAAAGTAGAGGGGCAGAATCCCCTCCCTGGCCCTGCTGCTCACGCTGCTGGCGATGCAGCCCACGATCCTGGTGGCTTTCCAGGCTACATGCACATGGTGAGCTTCTCATCACCCAACACCCCAAAGTCCTTGTCCTTGGGACTGCTCTTAATCCATTCTCCACCCAGCCTGTATCTGTGCTTGGGATTGCCCCAACCCAAGTGCAGAACCTTGCACTTGGCCTGTTGAATTTCATGAGCCCACCCCTCCAGCCTGCCCAGGTTCCTCTGGATGCCACCCCTTCCCTCCAGAACCTTGAGCACACCACACAGCTTGGTGGCATCGGCAAACTGCCTGAGGGTGCACCCAATCCCACTGTCCACATCGCCAACAATGTTGCCAAGATATGCCCCAGGTACCTGGTAAACCTGTAGGTCCTGGCCCCCATGGCCAACCAGGCAAAGAAAAACATCCCTTTTCCACCACATCTCAGCTGTTGGGAACAAGACCTCCTAAACAGGACTGGTTTTACAGTCAGGGACCCCGCTTCTCCCTCTACACCCAGCACAGCTTTTGTCCTGAGACACATAAATCAGGTCCTCACTGTGGGTCCTCCTCAGCTGTGCTGCCAAGCACTGGCTGCAGACCCACTAAGGAGGCTTCTTCCAAGGCAGGTGGGGCTTGGCCAGACACCACGTGCGTTGTGGGGCCAGCACCTTGCCTGCCCTAGCAAGCACCCTGAATCCCAGCCACCCACTCACTCTCAGCCAGACACTCCCTGGCTCCTGGGGGCAGCGAAGCGATGGGAGCTCCTCTGTGAGAAGAGCTGAAGGCATCTTGGAGAGCTTTTGGGCAGCCAGCGTTTCAAAGAGGGGTTCAGGATCACCAGTCCCTGGCCGGCAGGGAGATGGCATCTGCCACTGTGACTTGGACAGAAAGCCAAATCCGGACATGACCCCACCATCCAATGGTGGAAGGGATGAACCATTCTACCCAGCAAGGGGAGGGTGAATTCTCCCTCCTAGGCAATCATCAAGCCAAGACTGGCAGCGCTCCTGGGGAAGGTGTAGGCTCGGCCCAAACCCAGGCTGGGGGGTGTTTTGGAGAGGGAAAGGTCCAGGATCTCCTCAGCCTCTGCAAACCTGGCTGCAGCAAATTATCCTCTGCAACGTTCAAGGGGGTTTCAAAAAGATGAGACAAAAAGAAAACCTGAAGCACAGATCCCACTTATTAGTGGACAACAGGGCTTGCAGGGGTCCAAGAGAAGACCACACAAGTTCACCGAGGAAGAGGCAGTCTCAGCAACGTTAGGGCTAGGGCAGAGCACGATGGGCCCTGGTTGTCTGTGAAGAGGAACACCTTCAAGAAGAGCATGGGACAAGATGGGACAGGCAGGAGGACCTGAACTGATCTTCTGCAGTTTTCCCTGTGGGTAATGTGGTGGTCTCGTGGTTGCAGGCAGAAAGAAAGGACCTGGCTGCCATTGCCATGACAACACCAAGCGTGCAAATACCATGAGTCTGGCCCCAAAATAGAGGGAAAAGGATGTAAAAAAAAAGCCAGACCAACCAATCACTTCCTTACATGGTTCTGAAGACACTTCTCTGATCCCATTCTCACCCATCATTCCTGTGCCATGAGACTGGCTGCATCTTCTCAACAGGACTGCTCAGTCTCCCGTATCAGCTTCTCCCATGGTTCGCGTCGGTGCCAATTTTCTAAGTCATGGATAAAAATCACAGCACACACCACACGTGGTGCCATTCGAGCTCTGAGGTCAGATCTGGAGAAGAAAGCAGCGTCTTTTATTCACATTTCTGAACAAAACATCACCTCTCCTCTTCCCCTTAAGCCTGGTCTTGCTAAAGGTGTGCAGGTAACTTCCCATGATTCTTCCCAGTTCAGTTCCTAGGGAAGGTTCTGGCAAGCTCATGGTAATTTCTTCCAAAGTGTAAATGATGCTGAGATATTCATCAAACAGCTTTCTGAATGGCCATGGGTCTCCAACGCCCAGGCTGGGCAGCTGGAGCACACCCTACATGCAGCATTCACCTGTCCAGCTACAGCCCCAGCGTGGGTGCAATGTCCAGACCAGTTTGGAAACGGGTCCTCTGGGAATGTCATCCCACAGCATCTCCAGGGCTCGCCCGGCTGGGATGTCCCACCTCGTGTACCCGTGACGAGAGTGTGCCAGGAACCATCATCCCACTGTCTGTTCATGGCCAGGAAACTATTGGGGGAAAAAAAATCCAATCGAATATTAGGTGGAACATACTGGTTTTGCCACTGACCCCTGAGGTGCCAGAGGATGCACAGGGGTTGGGCAAGAGGATAACGGGATGCACCAGAGGATGCTGTGGGCTCATCCTGTCTTTCTCAGGGCTCTGACCCTGCCTCCTATTATTCTTAATGTCTCCCTGTTCTAAGGAAAGTGATCAAAAGAGTTTTTTGGGTGACAAAGTGCAGTTTTTACATCTACGAAGGAAAACTTGAGTTTTACAGCTCAAATCTACCCTCTGGACCAGAATTTCAAGGAAGAGAAACTCCCCGCATACTTCTGGATGCCTCACTCGTTGGGGGAGGGCTGAATCACCGTACTTGACTAATCACACCAAGGAATCCAGCTTTCTCCAGGAACACTCACCGTGCCACAACCTCGGTTATTTCCCCTCCTCCAGACCAAGAAACAGTCAATATTTTTCCCCCAGAGACCTGAAAACCCAAATACTTTGCCGAAACCCTTGCCTGGTGGACATCATCCAACTTTCAGTTTCCAGGACCTCAAAAATATGTAGTCAGGAAGGAACACAGAGCAATGCCAGGGTGCAAACAGAACGAAAAGGCAACTAAAGTCAAGATACTCAGTGATTTGCTCCAATAAATAAGCTTTGGCACTATCCAGGGGTGTGGGGGCAAAAGAAAAGAAAACGAATGGCTTTCAGGGTTTCCCCTTCCCATGTGTGACCCAGGTTGAGCTTCAGGACAGTCTCCACCAAGTTGCTTTCTCAGCCAGCAAAGAGAAAAAAAATCCCTTCAAAGCTCCTTATGGTAACTCCTGGCTTCCTCCTCTTTTGTCTCCACACTCCCCAGTTTGCCTTTTATTTTCCTGATCAAAAAATATTTCAGGACATTAAAGCCAGTGCTGCCAAGCAGCCAAGCCCAGGGAGCGGAGGGTTTGTGCCAGAGAGGTGGCTGCCACTGAGCAGCAGGGCAAGAGTCACTTCCCTTGCGGGAAGGGTTGGCTGCATTGACCAAAGACCTCGAGCTGCTTGGGAGCACAAATCCCGCGCAGAGAGGACAGGATTTCCAGCTCGGAGAACAATTGCCATCAGGATGTGTCATTAAGGTCACGGTGGAAGCAGAAGCGCCAGCGGCTCAGTCTGGAAGCCGTGGTCTCCATGCCAAGAGTCCCCAGAGAGCCCTTTCCAGGCTCCAAAGCTAAGTGAGGCTTTGTAAGACAGACACATAGGAGCTGGACCTGGAGCAGAAGGACACAACGGATGCTCAGCTCTCCCAACAGCAGTGAGTGCAACGCGGATCATCTTCTGATATATGGAGGAGCCACCAGTCCACAGGAGACCTAGAGTGTTGCTCCCATGACATTCTCTAGGAGAAAAGCAGCAGAGCTGAGCATAAGTTGGCTAATGCCAAAAGTGACCTGGGCACGGCTTCCAAGGAGCGTCCTGAAGGGATCCCTTGAGGCAGGACAGTGGTGTCCAGCTGGCACAGTCTGGACAGGGGTGAACAGCTTCTTTAATAATAGATGATAAAGAGAGGGACAAAATCATGCCTCTACCTTGGGCCTTGAGACAACAACAAGAGGAGAGCAGGAGTCACCCAGCAGCAGTGACACCACCCAGTTGCCCGGAGGGGGTCAGGAGAGGGATCAGGAGAAGGATCAGAAAGGCAGGTGAGATGCTCACAGGGCACACACGGCCCCTCAGCATGGGAGGGGAACCAAGCAGCACCTCCCAGCAAGCTGGGTGCGTAGGGTGGCATCACTCCCCCATCAGCCACCCTGCCCAACCAGGTGGACCTGGAGGTGAGTCAGCCAGCAGCTCTGGCCATGCCACAGAGAAACAACGTCCCTCTGAGCCACGGCCCCCTTCTCCTTCCTCCTTCTCCCCCCTCTCCCTCTGTGGTTTCAGCACGATGTCTCCCTGCTAAGCCCGCCAGCACGCGTGCTGCGGGGACTTGCCCACCCCTCCCCAAAAAGCCCCCTGAGCCATGGCATTGACGTCAGCAGAGCAGCAGCTGTCAAACCCAGCAGATTAAGGCTTGGCAGGAGGTGCCAAGCGCGGGCTCCTCCCCGGGCAGGTGAGCCACATTCCCCGCCGAGCAGGAATGGGCACATTGCATCAACCCCACCGCCCGCACCTGGGCGTGAGACCCGGCCTCATCCCCGTGCCCGGGCAGCTGGTGGGGCTCGGTGGTCCCCCACGTGCACCCAGTAGGACCCCCCCCGGGGCAGAGCCGGGCGCATCGGAGCCGTGTGCCAGGGATGTGCCGTGCTGGGAACAGGCCCCGGGCACCATCCCTCCCCGCTCTGCCCAGCGCAGGGACAGAGGGCACGGCGTGCTGCCTCTTGCAGAGGTGAGCAAAGCCAACTCCTCGCTCCACCCAGACCTCGAGAGGTTCAGTGCCGGGGCTTCTCCCGGGGCAGAGGGACAGCTGCAGGACACGCGGTCCCAACCCGCAGCAGGAGCCTGGGACATGGCTGGGCTGGCTTTGGGGAGCAGCTGGAGATGTGAAAGCAGGATGGGACCTGCTCCCTGTCACCACGCTCGACCATCCCATGGCCATGGCTTTGCTCGTTGACCCTTCCACTCCTGCCCCAGGGCTGCCAGGATCTGTCTTCCGCAAAAACCAAAGGTGGGAGAACCGCAAACACCAAGGTGACCCAGCACTGCCCGTGGTAACTCCTTTCCTCAGCCCCCAGCTCCCAGGCTGGCCTTGACCTGGACCTGGCTGGGGCTGGGTGTCCTCAGGGCCTGGGACAGAGAACAGGCAGCAACATCCTCATAACCAAAGCTGAACCCCAACCGAAGAGCAGAGCACCAGCCTTCCTCCTGACCTTGGCTCCCGACCAACCAAGCCAACCCAGGAGGGCACCTGAGGTTAAAGAAACATGATCTACAGTGCCCAGAGATATGAACATACAAGGACTTGACAGTTCCAGCAGGAAATACAAACCCTGCTGGGCCCGTGCCCTGCCTGCTGGGAAGATCTCAGCACCGAAGGAGCTCCCGCTCCAGCAGCAGGAGGCCACCAAGGAGCTGCCTCTCACCACATGCACGAGGAAAGGACCTGGCTCACCCAGGCAAGACCCACATGGTTGCCTGGGTTCAGGCACAGCATGCCCATGGACATGGGCAGCCAATGTCCAGGTCCCCGTGGGAAGCCCCAGGCCCTGAGGCAGTGGCAGGAGAGCCAGGCTGCTGTGTCTCCTCGCTTTCTCTGGACAGGGCTCCCACAAGGAACACCCTTTGGTGAGGTCCTGCCACTAATGACAGTGACCTCGCCGAGTGACGCAGGCTGGCCCACGCCTCCTCAAGGAGGTGGTAGGGCAGAGCCCACAGCAGCTCAGCTGGACCAAGCCCAGAAGATCCTGCCCTGAAGACCTCCAAGCTCTTCAGAACAAGGACATGTCCTTCAAGAAGTAGCCCTGAAGTGCCCCAGGGCTTACCAAGGCACACAGCTTGGAGGAGCCGTGGCGGTGGCTCCCTGCTCCCCAGGAGTTGGCTCAGTGGATCTCTGGGTCTCAGGGGATGCATCCCTCTCCCAGGCTTGCCTTCCCCAGCTCCAGGGACCAGGACAGGAATGGAGAGGTCAGGCCCAATCCAAGCTGGCCACATTTGTGTAGTCCCTGCCCTAAACGTCCCTTCAGGACATCCACCATGACCAGAAGCCAGAGGTTGCCCAGGGCAGGAGCCGCTCCAGGGGCAGCAGGCTGGGAGGGACAGAAGTTTCTCACAGGATCCATTGTCTTCTGCTACCTGAGAGCGGTCCCTGGTCCAGCGGGATGCCAGAGGCCCCTACCCTGCATGCTGCACTTTCTCATGCCCTTCAAACCAAACCTCCTGGCACACTTTGTCTTTCATCCAACCTTATCACAGGGCCTGGCCCAGCACAGCCGGATGGGAGGGGAGCAGATGGCCTGTTCGAGTCCTTCCTATTTGTTCTCCCTCAAGACACTCTCAAAGGAAAATCCTGGAGGTCATTGTTCCATTTTCATCAAGCAGGAGCATCCAGCACAACTCACGTTAGGAGGGGCTGTGCTGGAGGCAGCCACTCGAGGAGAAAGGCCTAACCAGAGAGGCTCAGATGGAACAAGCAACCCAAAGTCCACTCAACCACAACCACATCTCGCCCACCTGCCTGGAGTATCTGCTCGTGGCTGATGAGTCATCTTAATGTCAGGATGTCAACAAGGCTGGTGGCCACCACCAAAGCCAGAAGTGGGGAGGAAGACAACAGCAGAGGAGCAGAGCTGCTAACACAGCTCCTCCTCCAGCCATGGAAGTAGCGCAAAGGAGCACCACGCGTCTTCCAGGGTACGAGTCCACCAGTAGCAGACGACCACCACCGAGATGCAAAAGGAGGAAATCACCACCAGCAGCAAGGCAAGATGTGCAGCTGCCAGAATTGGCCACAAGAAGTGAGAAAACTCAGAGCCATATGAAGGTGCCCCAATAACAGATATGTAACAGCTGAAAAAACCCAATGTGGGACCACCAGGACTGCAGATGGTGACACCTCTAGGACAGGGCAGAGCAGCAGCTGCCACCAAACACCTAGGGTGGGATTTTTCAAAGATTCAGTGAATGCCAACCCAGCCCCAGGGCAGAGCTGAGTGAGACCCACTGTGCCCACAGAGTCCCCATCCAAAGCCCAACTCCAGGCTTTGGATCATCTCAACGTCCTGAGCACCCCAGGAGACCATCTTCCACCATCACCACAGCTGCCAAGAGGGCTGCTCTTGCCCACACGGCTTCCTGGATGGAGATCCCTCCCTGGGAGAGGAGGGTGGAGGCAGGGACCAGGTGACCCATCCTGACACAGCACGTCAGCCAGCGGCTCCATCGGGGCGCGGTGCAGACAGGTGGCAGACAGCCACCAGAGCCCTGGCGCCGTGTCCCTCTGCTCAGACCTTGGCTGCTCCCCAGCCCTCCCCACGCGTCCTCGGTGCTATCTGAACTTCTCCCAGCTCCGACTCCGTGCTCCCCTTGCGTGTTTCCCCACTGGGTTTGCCAGCTTTAAAAAAACACGTCTCCGTTTTGTGCTCATCCAAGCTTTCCTCCATCTTCTAGGCTGAAGTTCTCCTGCTGGCCCCAGGAAATGGACCCATTTCAGCCCTGGTTGGTACATACCACCGCTCGCCTTTCTGAAGTGCCCATGCAGAGCCCAAGCCTTCTCTGGGCACTCCTTCACTCCAAGGGCACAGCTTTCCAGGTGAAACCTTAACTGAAAGTCTTTGGCCAAGAAAAACCAAAAAACAACAAAAACCTCCAAAAACCAATCCACATTTCCACCAAAGGGTACGGATGGGGATGAAGGAAAGAGGAAGGAATACAAGAGGAAGGAACACAGTTTGTTTCCATCCACCCAGGAGTTGCACAACAGATCAACATCCTCTGTGGAGCTGTAAAGCCCCACGTGAGCAGCAACGTCTCCACGCCGAGCTCACGCCAGGCTTATCTTCATCGGCAAATAAAAGAACCACCCGCCAAACAACGTCATGGGGAGGATGTCCTGCAGCTCCCCTTCCCCTCAAGCACAGAGTGAAACCATCCCGCTGACACCAGCCCCGTCTCCCTCCCACCAGGACACATCTCAGGTGCTCCCCACCTCGGCAGGGTCCCACTGCTGGGATGCCTCACCGAGGTCCCAACGTTGTCCAGCTCCTTCTAGCTCAGATCCAATTGTCCTCCATGCGTCTGGGTGGGAGCACCCCTCTGCCAGAAGGAAAGCCGATGGCCACTGGGCATGGGGCAGGGCATGGGGCATCTCAGAGGGACACAGCCTGTCCCGTGCTCCTCACAGAGCAGGGATCACCGTGCTACCTCTGTGCAGACCATCCCACCATCCCCTCCGCTCTCGCAGGCGTTCCTCAGGTTGTGTTCACAGCATGGGGGACTGCCCCCAGCTCTCAGCCCAGCACCAGGAGATGGACAAGATGGTCCAGGACCTGATGTGTGCAGAAAGTGCCTGGACTGCCCTGGTCCTGGAGGTGCCCCAGACACAGCAGCAGGGCCAGGCTCCCCAGTGCTGGGCTGGAAGCCTGGAGGACACGAAGGAAGCAAACCCAGGTCAGCCCAGGGGGCTCCAACACCTCTGCTGGGGGCAGACAGAGGGTAAGCCAAGCTTTGCTCCCAGGGGCACAGCAATCAGGTGCCCTGAGCCTGCCAGCCCTCTCGCCCTCGTGCTGGCTGTTATCTCAGGTGCTGTCACACAGGTGGTGCTTTGTTTGGCCAGGGCACGTGGCACCGTCCTCGGGGCGTGGTGGAGCTGCCCCGTGGGTGGCTGGAGGTGCACCAGCTGCTTGACCTCTCTCTGGGACCCGCCCAAGTCTCAGACTGGCGACCAAGCTGGTTTGTTTCTGGAGGCCCTTTATCATAAAGGTTACAGCTCCCATCCCTTTCTCTTCTTCAAGCTGCCCGACGAGCATCACCAAATGCTTCCTTCATGGACCACATCAACCACCTGCCTTTGTTTAACCAGGCACTGAGGCTGAGCAGGGCTGGAGCCTGCCGGGCTGGCACACGTCACCCAAAGGGATGGCTGCTCAGCAGAAACTGCAGAGGGGAAGCGAGTTTTGAAGACATCAAGCAAGCTCATGTGCTTTTGGTGGCATTAAGCCCTCAGCAGCAGGACCAGGACACAGCCAGCAGGACAGAAGTGCCCCGAGTGGCCCCAGGGGAACACAAGGTACGTGAGGACTTGGGCATCTCCTGCTCCTGCCTTCCCCATAGTGCAGCCAAAGAGTTGGAACCATTTTGGATCTCTTTGGGGTGGGGTGGAACCAAGGGCCCCCATGAGCAAAAAGTGTTTACAACTCATTGGACTCATTTGCATGGCTCAATGGCAAAATAATTTACCCTGAAGACCCCTGATGAAGCAAGTGCACCTCCCCCAGGGTGGGTGGGAGGCCCACAGCCAAATCCTACAGAAGATGGACAAGGTCACGGAGAGGAGACATTGACACAGCAGGATTCACACATGGGGGCCCCACATGTCAGGTCCTCACTGTGCCCCTGGCCAGGCAATGTGTGTTCACCATGGGGTGGGAGAAAGGGGAATCTCCCCCCTGAAGCTCTCCACCCCCCTGTTATTTACCTTTAGGCACCACCTGGAGCATCCTAGGGTTGGACTTCCCAAAGGAGCAGCTCATCAAGGAGCTTCAAGCCTGTCCTGACAGCAGAAATCCTCCGAGGGCAGAGCCCCAGGACAAGCCACTGCCACCCCAGGACATGCCACTGCCACCCCAGGACATGCCACCCCCAAGGACAAGCATCACCTGCTGCGGGCCAGGAGACACAGGCACTCCTTCAGCTTTTAAGTTGCACTTCAAAGCTCCTGGAAAGGCTGTGGGGTTTTGCAAGGACGGACAGACACAGCAGCTGAACTAAGTGGGTGACCTGAGCAAGGGTCTTGTACAGAAAAAGAGTAAAAACCTGAGGTCAGGAAATTAAAATGGTCAAGACCCATAAATCAAAAAAAAGTCCGAGCAATTAATTAACACTTAAAACCACTTCCTCCACCAAATGGCAGCAGAAGATTACAGTATTTTTGCAGTCAAACACTGAGCAGCAACAATTTCCTGATTTCCTGTGCTGGTGCTGCCCAAGCAGCCGGGGCGATGCTGAAGGATTTACCAGCATCTACTCCACACAGGACTGAGAACACCTCTCCTCCAACATGGAAAAAACTACACAAAAAAACCTCCAAAGTAAAGGCTTTTTATGCCAGGGTGGAATTAAGACATCTCCCCTACCTAGAGACCATTTGCTTCCCAGCTTTCGGTTCTTCATGGCTAGGAACTTGCTGTGGTGCCTCAATGAGATGGTCACGTCAGGACAGGGCTCCAGACCTCGGGATTTTTAAGAAAGCAGATTTGAAGGAATGCTAAAAAGCAGCACTTGGCAGTTTTCTGCTCCATAGCTTCCCTTCCACCCTTCACAGAGCTCACATCCTTGCTGTGGTGGGCTGTCATGGGCAGTAACACCAGTTCATCACAGACTCTGTCCCTAGAGCGACCTGACCACACAGGGACAGGAGAACCAGGAAACCCCCATGTTTCTGAGCCACAGGGACCCGCCAGGCACCACTATCAGATGAAAGTAGCCCAAATTGGCTTTAGAAGTGGTAAAAGGAGATGCTGCTCCTGGCTGAGGAACGAGCAGTGGGTTTCTGCCCAGGCCAGCACAGCCAGGGGGAACATGGAGGAGGTGGTGTGCAATGTACCAGCCAAATAGCAGCTTTGAGCATGGTCCAGCCATGGACTTCTGTCCAGCACAGCCGGGGAGCTTGAGGTGTGCACAGAGCACAGGACAGCTGCTCCACACCATTGCTAAGCTACGGGGCTCCTACCACCAAGGCAGCTGGAGACACATCTTCACCGACACCGGCAGAGCAAGGGGAATCCCAGCTTCTGCTCCAGGGAGCTGGAGGAAAACACAAGCCTGACGCCAGTTCATGTCAGATGAACCTTGCCAGGACACAGGAACAAGATTAAAAAAGAAGTGGCAGCACTCAAGCTTCCTGCGACTACGCGGCCTCTCATCAACGACTCGCAAAGAGGAAACATTCGTGGGAGGGACGACCGCTTAATGCACTCTCCCACCCACCTCTCCTTCCTATGACTCCAAATTTCCCCTCTGGGATTCACCGTCTATGGAGCAGCCATGCTGAGAAATAGGATATTAATGCACTAAAAGCTGAACACGAGTTTCAGGCTGCTCTGGTACAAATCAAGCGGGGAATTTCGGGAGGGGAGAGTGATAGAGAGATTTCTGCTTTAGTGATCGCTGCCCGGGGACAGAAAGCAGGGGGGCTGTGGCCAGCCATGTAGTCCAGCCCCACGCTCAGAAGCACTGCGTAAGGATACCTATAAAAGCATGCTAATTAACTTAATTGTTTTCCTTAAAGCTCATAGGTTTCAAGCTGAGAGCAGTACACCCAGAACGGAACAAAGGAGCTTTGGGAGTGTTTCTATAGACTCAGAAACAATACCCACAAGTCCCTTCTTGTAGCAAAACCTAGAACTCTGCGTGTGCAACAAAAGTCATTGCATTTGTCATTATTATTATTGTTAAAAGTGGTTTGTTTGGGGGTTTTTTATTTGCTTGGGAGTCATTCTTAAGCTTTCCAGTACAGATGATTGTTCATGATGAGCTGCACTCCTCATTACACGAGTGTTACACAAAGAAAAAGGGCAACGCAGCTTTGCAACCAGGTGTAAGAACTAGCATGTTAATTTATCCCCCAAGACTCAGTGGGCTTCCAGTGCTCCGTGAAGATGCCAGCTCGCTCCTTAGCAGGAAAGCCAGGGTGAGGTGTTCTGCAGAAAGGATCAGAGGGGAAAAAAGGAAGGGAAATTTCACGACACTGCTGGGTAAATGCAGAGTTTGCCACACCAGGAATTGTGTGTGCATTTATGGCCCCCTAATCCTTGTGAACAGGTGACTTAGAGGGGACATCCAGAGCCCTTCAGACTGCTCACAGCCTCCTCCAATAGAGCTGCCCCAGGGTGTCAAAGCTGAGGAGAAGGCAGGTTTGGAGCAAAAAAGAACAACACCAACGAGATGGTTCCTCACTCAGGGGTGAGGACTGCAGGACGCTGGGGACGTGAAACACCCCCAGGGTTTCAGGGGAAGACTGGACAAGAGAAGTTCGTGTCCCAGTAGACAGAAGCATCATTTGGCTTGGAAAATCATCCAAGCTGGAAAGGGCTGGAGGCTGCAATAAGACTCAAAAGGATGCATTGCACCAGCCTGCCCTGCTCTTTCTCCTCTCCATGCATCTGCTTGAACCACTGCTGGGGAGAAAACCAGGACCCTTGATCTGCCCCAGTATGGCTGCTCTGAAATCTTCAACTTGGGCAGTAACTTCTAAACTACAAAGGAGTGGGACTGGTAAATTAAGTTAGAATGAGGACCAGAACAACAGCCTGAACTTCAACCCATGACAAACACCGAAACTGGAATGGGTCGGAGTGGAAAGGTGACTTTTTATTACCAAAACAATTAGCTCACTTCTGCCAAGACTCCTCGTGTATCCTGGTAGGGCTGGCACAGTTTGCTCACTCAAACCAAGCAATAAAAGGAAGATATCCCAGGGAAAGCATCAAAGCACCCGAAAAGGTGAGGTGGCACAACCCCCACTGGGAGGGTGGCAAACACACAACCTCACCAGCACCATCCATGAATTAAAATCCAAATTAACGCAGAAGACACAGCACTGAGCACCCCTTCTGCAAGCCCATGGTTCTGGGGGGTCCACGGTCACAACTGGAGGGAGGAGTCAGCCACAGAGATGGTCCTAGCATAAGCAAGCACACATCTTATGGTGCGTGACATGAACGTGAGGGCAGTTTGTTCTGACCCAGGGGAGCCCTCCTGTTTCAGCCTTTCTGGCTGAGAGCCCTTGGAGACCACCACCGAGAAGCCAAGACTCAAGTTGCACGTGCAGTCAGATGTTCTGCAAAGCTGGCACCACAGAGAGACTGGGCAGCAGCCAACATCATCCCAAGCTGCAGCAGCACAGAGGAGTCAAGCACACAACACTGCAGATGCCCTGAGGCACAAGAACTCCCCGCAGAAACCCAAAACTGGCTCTGACGTACAACAGCGCTGTTTTCCCCAAGTGCTGGGCAGAGCTGGAATCCACAGCTCTTCCCAGAACCCACATACTCTGTTGTATCTCAAATGAAGCCAGCAACAGTCTCCGCAGATAGGACAGAGATATCTCCATGTGAAATAACACTGGAGAAGGAAAGGTGCCTGACCTAAGGTAGCCTGAAGCTTAACTTGTCCCCCAGGAACAGCTACAGGCAGCTGGGATTTCTGATGGACAAACTGATGCTGGAAGTGACTTTTTGGATGGAAATGGCCTTGATTCACACCCAAGTCGCTGCCATCACCCCCAAGACCAGCTGGACCCATAACCCAACATCACCCTACCTGGAGAGAGCACGAACTCGGATGAAAACAGCTTTACCAGCAAATTTTTCAATGGGTTTTCATCACCCCAGTGTGGTGGTGTGAGAATTGGAGACCAATGGTCTGTCTCAGTCCCTTCAACAACCTGCTCCTCAGTTTCAGAGGCAAAATTTGGCAGTTAGTTCATGGTGGCACCCTACAGAAGGGCCACTTGGAGACACCATACAGGTTTTCTCCCTCCCACTAATCCCAACGAAGCCGTCAGCAATTCTCTTCTCCCATGTCCTATTTCCCCTGGGCTGTTACCAATTAACTGACAGTTCTGCCTGATCAGAACCAGGGAGCAACTCCCAAGTTTTCTTCTACTTCTATTGTTCCCCTCCCTGAGTAGCAATTTTATTGCTGATGCACTTGGATGTGTTAGCTCTGCCCTTAGACTTTGGCTGTGTGGCCCAGGCTGCCTTGCTACCCCCCCCCATCCCTTCCCTGCTCCTATAAATCCCCCAGCAGGGCAGCCTCCACCACACCTCTTTTTCTTCTTTATTATGTAAAATTATATATAAAAAAACCCCACATTCATTTTTACACAGCCTTGCCTTTAGTGATTGCTGCTTCTTGGGAGCCTGGATATTGCGACACAGGGAATGGCTTTGTCCATCAGCTGCCAGCACTTCGTTTCTTCTCAAATCCTCCTCTGCAAGGAAAACTGAGGTTTTAAAGCAAGTGGAAGTAAAAATATCACTGTTTAATCTGCCTGGAACCCTCCCTTTAGCTTCACAAAGCAGACCTCACCCGTCTGAGCACGAAGCACACAAACAAAGCGAGCTTTACAAGAGTGGAGACCCATGGGTGCTGCTCACCAGGGTTGCTGCTCACCATGGGTGCTGCTCACCGAATCATTATGGGCAGATGCTCATGGTCCAGGGCAAAGTACTCTGCTGCTTCTCGGTGCCCTCTGCCTGTTCCCCTCCCTCGGCACTGCTGTGGCCCCAACACCACGGCACAACATCACTGAAGGCTTCTCATGACTCTCCAGCAATAGCCACACAGCAGTGTGACCTGCCCCTAAGCTTCAGGAATGGCTCCCGTGTGCTTTTACCTGGTGACAGATGACTCCCCACCAGCTGAAGGAGAGCATTTAGAGCTTGGATTTCAGCCCTCTGGCCAGCACTCGGACCAGGAATGAGGTCCTGCTTGCAGGACCTCAAAGCATGTTACCCTTTTGAGAGCCTTTCTTTTTCATAGAATCATAGAATCATTATGGTTGGAAGGGACCTCCAGGGTCATCAAGTCCAACCTTTATCCCATCATATTCCTAACCATTGGACCATCAGACCATGGCCTCAAGTGCCTCATCAACCCATTTGTTGAACACCCCACCCCCAGGGGGTTTTCCCCTAAACCCTTTTTGTTTTCACACGGTTCCCCTTCTCAAAATTAAATCTTGGTTTACTTTGGGTTTTTCAGTTGTAGGATTCTTTTGTGGGTTGTTCATTCCACCCCCCACCCCTTTCTGCTCTCTTGCCCCTCCTGCACATCTAAGTATAGTTTGGTCGCTGGTCCAGAGCAGCCCTCCAGTAATTTTACAGCTGGCCTTGGGCACTGCCCAGGACCATGCTGAATTGGTTTCTTTGGGGGGGTGTCCTGTCCAGCTGCTCATGTCCAAACATGACATGTACCCAACACAGAAGACTGCAGTCTCCTGTCAGGCCAACGTACCTGTTCTCACCTGATATTTGACTCTCTCACTGCTCACCCTGCTCATATCAGCCTTCTCTCAAGCCCATCGTATCAACGTTCTCCTTCAAAGCCAGCAAGCTGTCTCCCCACATCCAGGCTTGCTCCTAAGACTTCTGACATTTCTGCAAAGCCAAGTTTAGTCAGCCCACTTCCCCAGTCCCTCAAGCCCCGTTTCAATCCAACACTATTTATTATCCAGCCTGTTCTTCAGTTCTTTACTGGGAGGGTGCTCAGGCACTGGAATGGGCTGCCCAGGGAGGTGGTGGAGTCACCGTCCCTGGGGGTGTTCAAAAAACGGGTTGATGAGGCACTTGAGGCCATGGTCTGATGGTCTGATGGTTAGGAATATGATGGGATAAAGGTTGGACTTGATGACCCTGGAGGTCCCTTCCAACCATAATGATTCTATGATTCTATCTCCTAGGAAGACGTCGCCAAGGTCTGTCCCCATCACTGAGATGGACAGACGTTTATTTTCCCTCCTAGAGCAACAATCATCCCCAGCATGGTGCTTTCCCTACCTGTGGGTTTCTCTTAGCTCAAAGACAAAGCTTGGAGGACAGTTTTGTTTAAAGCCTCACCAGCTCAACTCCATTCCAGTTGAGGGAAGGTCACTGCTGAGGGACAGCAGGCAAGGGCTTGAGGAACCAAGTGCTCCCAGCAGCGTTAGACCAAGGCTGCCTGGACAGAGGTGTGGGACACAGAGGGTGTGGGCAGGTGGCTGAGGAGCCCAGAGCAGGACCTCTAGGACTGGGTAAGATTGAAGAGAGCTTTTACACATTAGTTGCAGCACTCGATTTGGATTCTGCACCGGGTATCGCATCTCAAGCACGTCCAGAAGAGATTCCCACCTCCTTTCACCCAAGCTTCTCAGCAGAAATGCCCTCAGCATCCAGGGCTTCAGCTTTCAGCCTTCTCCAAGTGTATTCCAAAGGCTGGAGCATCACAAACATATTGAAGCCACCTCCCCTAACCTTCATCCCTAACCCTCAGCATTAGAGAGAGATCAGCTTTAGTTGGGGAAGCCAGGCTGGGACCTGGGACCTGCATAGAATTGGGTTAAAAAAACCCAATAAACCACCAAACAAACAAAAACAAACAAATAAAACCACAAACAAAACCAAAACCCACTGAAAATGCTTCTTCTGAAGGTGTTAGCTCGGGACAATCCCTGAGCAGCCTGACTCTGCTGCAGGTCTCTCCTGTGCAAGCTGCACAACACCATCTTCTGCAGTTGTCAGCCTGCTGGATCAGAGGGAACCCCTGACTTGCATGCCCAGGGGACACAAAAATACAAGGGGGCTTTTGCTGCAGTCTGAGGAAGGTATCTGAGGAGAAGAAGAGCCAGTTCTTGTGTCTGCAAGGAGAATTCCACCAGAAGCAAACTCTCCTGTTGGAGGACAGGATGGGATACAGGGTACACAGCTGCAGACCAAGTGATTTCCATCATGCCCAGTGATAGGACACCACCATGGACACCCCCAGCACAGCTGTGGTACCTCTCTGGACACAGGTGTGCACACACACATCAGGACATCAGGAATTGGCTGGACGGTCACACTCAAAGAGTTGTGGTCAAGAGCTTCACGCCCAAGTGGAGACCAGTAACCAGTGGTGTTCCTCACAGGTCAATGTTGGGACCAGTGCTCTTTAACATCTTTGTCAGTGACATGGATGGTGGGATCAGGCGCACCCTCAGCAAGTTTGCTGATGACACCAAGCTGAGTGGTGTGGTCAAGGTGCTGGAGGGAAGGGGTGGCATCCAGAGGGAGCTGGACAGGCTGGAGAGGTGGGACAGTGCAAACTACATGAAGTTCAACAAGGCCAAGTGCAAGGTCCTGCACCTGGGTTGGGGCAATCCCAAGCACAGATTTAGGCTGGGTGGAGAACAGTTTGAGAACAGCCCCAGGGAGAAGATCTTGGGGGTGCTGGGTGATGAGAAGCTCACCATGAGCCAGCCATGTGTGCTTCTAATCCAGAAAGCCCCTGGGATCCTGGGCTGCATCAAAAGAAGTGTGAGCAGCAGGGCCAGGGAGGGGATTCTGCCCCTCTACTCTGATCTCATGAGACATCCCCCTTCATTCCCCCTGCAGTNTGGGGACAGGCTGAGAGAGTTGGGGGTGTTCAGCCTGGAGAAGAGAAAGCTCCAGGGAGACCTTGGAGCACCTTCCAGTGCCTGAAGGGGCTCCAGGGAAGCTGGAGAGGGACTGGTGCCAAGGGCAGGGAGTGATGGGACGAGGGGGAACGGGTTCCAAGTGCCAGAGGGGAGATGGAGATGGGATGGGAGGGAGAAATTGTTTGGTGTGAGGGTGGTGAGAGCCTGGCCCAGGGTGCCCAGAGAAGCTGTGGCTGCCCCTGCCTGGCGGTGTTGAAGGCCAGGTTGGCTGGGGCTTGGAGCACCCTGGTGTGGTGGGAGGTGTCCCTGCCCATGGCAGGGGGTGGCACTGGATGAGTTTTAAGGTCCTTTCCCACCCAAACCAGTCTGGGGCTCTGGGAATCTATGACATAGGTCCAAGCCATTTTCATTGTTGTCTGCAGGATGAAGCCAACCGCACCCCATAGGTCCTTTTCTTAGAAATTACAGTCTGAACAAGATGAATCTTGTCTGTCAAACGAGCCCAGGTTCTTGGATCAGGGGATTCCTGCAGTGAGTGCCAGCGTTTCTGGTTGCTTGTGAAGTTGTTTTGGCTCTGCACGGACAGGAGGCACAGGAAGAGTCAGTGGGTCCTGGAGCTCTGCAGCCAGAGATCACCCAGCTCGTCAGATCAAAAGCTCCAGGGGATGGTGAGACACCAGGAGACAAGAGGCTGATCTGAAACTTACTAAGCAAAAAAGAGCCAGAATCAACTAAAACGAAGTGCATCTGGTTTGAGCAGGGGTAAACAAGGTGGAAGCTGAGCCTACAGATGAGACTGAGCTGAAGAAGGGGCCGGGGGCAGGAGGGAGAGCAGGAGCCAGGGTTATTTGATGTATCCAGCCTCTCCCACTCCAGGAATGCACAGAAGCCAACAGCTGAATCAGAAATACACCTCGGGTAGTTATTTTGTTTAACTTTGCATATTTCTTGGGTTTCTTAGTTGAAAAACGTTTTGATTTGAAGCTTTTGTGAAGCTGACACATCTGTCTGCTTCAGCCCTGCAAAGGGACCCTGCTATCTGGAGCACCAGGCTTGGAGTGAGAGCTGGTCCTAGAGCCAAATGAGCCACGTTTGTTTGTTTACACAACTGGGAATAGTTTCTGTGCCATGAAAGGAAGGAGACAGAACCAACGTTTTTGCCTTTCCCAGGCAAGGGAAGCGTGACAGCAGATGGCTCAAACGTCAGACAGCACAGTCCAGGAACATTCAGCTGGTGCCATTCTGGTGGGGCTGTAGGACACCAACACAAGCCAGCATGTAAGAACACATCCCAAGCTTTCCCAAGTCCCAAGTCTAGCATACTGAGCCCAAATTGGACCCATGTTACAATCAAGCCTTGCCTTCTGCTACACAGCTACTGCATGGTAACACCAACCTTTATCCAACAGGAGATGCTTCACAAGTGCTTAGCAGCACTCTACAGTAGATATTGCTCCAAGGCAAGATACAGTGAGGTCAGGACAGGCAAGGTTCACTCCTTATAGGAATGAGCCATCAGAAAAAAAGCATGTTCCCTCTGCCCCCAAAATATTCCCTCCCTGCCACGCCATTCCAATCTGGTATTTGCAAGGTGGCACCCCAGGGAGAAGAGACCTTCTCCACATCCTCACCAAGCAGCGGTTACCAAGAGCGTGGCCACACTGAGCGCACCAATGGCTGCAGGAATGTCCTTATCTGGTGGTAGGAACCTGGATGTGCAAGGGCATAAGAACCTCACTCCCCCAGCAGCAGCACCGTGGATTTCAGCTGCCAGATGGGCTCCTTATCAGGCACCCCGAGCTGTTTGGGTCAAAGCACACTCACATCAGTTCTCAGGAGGCAGCCGGCTCCGATTCCTTTTATTTCTTCCAACAGCTTCTCACTGAAATTCCTGTGCCATGATCAAAGGCTGCGGCTGGACTCACCTCACCTCCTGCAGCAACAATCTGCCAACACCAAGAGGAGGGCACTTGACAAACAGAGATTTCTTAAGCTGACACAGCCTTGAGCACACACGCTCGTGGGTCACAGACCATTGGCACCACACACGTGCCATGCTGTGAAACAACGAGGGGTTAGCAGGAGGTTGCACCAAGAGCCACGTCCCAGGATGTTCCAGCGAGGTGTGTGTGACCATCCTTGGCGCACATCCACTGTCACTCGTGTTGAGGGAGGGTTTTTCATACCCTGGCACTCCCACTTGTGTGTGGCATGCGTGCATGACTGCTTTCAGAGGTAAGCACTGAAGAGCTGGCACCAGCAGGCTTTGGGACTGAACTGCAGAAGAACCTCCATCCAAAGAACAGTGACCAGCAGATCAAGGGAATCTCTGCTAAGACCCCTCCTGGAGTGCTGCGGCCAGCTCTGGAGCCATCAGCACAGGGAGGACGTGGACCTGCTGGAACAGGTCCAGAGAAGAGCCACAAGAATGATCAGAGGACTGAACACCTGTCCTGTGAAGACAGGCTGAGAGTTGGGCTTGTTCAGCCTGGAGAAGAGAAGGCTCCGAGGAGACCTCATTTCAATATCTAAAGGGGCCCTATAAGAAGGATGGGGACAGGCATTTTAGCAGAGCCTGTTGTGGTAGCACGAGGGGTAATGGTTTAAACTGAAGAAGGGGAGATTTAGGTTGGACATAAGGAAGAAGTTTTTCACCATGAGGGTGGTAAAACACTGGACCAGGTTGCCCAGGGAGGTGGTGGATTCCCTGTCCCTGGAGACGTCCAAGGTCAGGTTAGATCACAGAATCCTAGGGGTTGGAAGGGACCTCGAAAGATCACCTAGTCCAATCCCCCTGCCAGAGCAGGACCTTGAGCAACCTGGTCTAGTGGGGGATGTCCCTGCCCATGGCAGGGGGGTTGGACTACGTGACCTTTAAGGTTCCTTCCAACTCAAGTGCTTCTGTGAAGACAGCCAAGTTTAGACCTGAGCCCAAGCACGCAGATGTACCTGCAAGGAACGTACTGATGCAACGTGAAGCTGATGCACTCATACCACTCTTTTCACAGTAGACTTTTTTTTTAATCCTCCTTTTCTTCAAAATGATTCGTATCCACCGGCTACCACAAAAATGCTCAAAACTCAATACCCCTGCACAAATTTCAGTCTCAGCAATATTGCTTCTTTCTTCTGAAAAGCACCAGCCCACTCAAGCCCTTTCCATATATGTAGTTTGGAGCACACCACACACGTCTTTCTAGAGCAAATAGACTGTGATCTTCTAAGAAATCCTATGACCAGGGCTGTCAAACACCCTTCACGTGCACCTCCTTCTGCCATGCCAGCCTCACCTTTTGCTGAAAAGCTGGAGACACTTGCAGTGGGAAAGAGAGGACAATCTGAACAGAGAGGCTAGTCAAGACAGCCAAGAAGAGTGCTTTGATCCTCCAAGGCATCTCTTGAGTTACATGGAAAAACTGCCCACGGAGCAGCCATTCTCTCAGCATTGCTCTCCAGGTGCCCTTCGCAACCCTTATTTAGCACCTCCACAGCTCTCAACCCATCACTGTCAATGAATTTTGTCTTCTCTTCATAGAATCCTAGAATCATTATGGTTGGAAGGGACCTCCAGGGTCATCAAGTTCAACCTTTATCCCATCATATTCCTAACCATCAGACCATCAGACCATGGCCTCAAGTGCCTCATCAACCTGTTTTTTGAACACCCCCAGGGACGGTGACTCCACCACCTCCCTGGGCAGCCCATTCCAGTGCCCAACCACCCTCTCAGGAAAGAACTTCTTCCTAATCTCCAACCTAAACTTCCCCTGATGGAACTTGAGGCCATTTCCTCTCGTCCTGTCATCAGCAATTGGGGAGAAGAGACCAACACCAGCCTCACCACAACCTCCCTTTAGGTAGTTGTAGAGGGCAATAAGGTCTCTCATCATTCTGTTTTCTTACTCCGCCTTAAGTCCTTCCAACCAACCCTGACTTGTTTCCACAGAGGACACCCTGCACTCAATGCCCAACACCTCTTGCCTTTCACTCCTCCTTGCCTGCTTTTTTTCTCCCAGCATCACCACACACACACAAAACAAAAAACCTGGAAGCCACATTCCTCCCCGTTTCCTCCCTTTCCTGTAACCACCACAGCTTTCTGGTTTCACCTCCTTGACTTACCTACCAGTCATGCACCAAGTAGCTCTCCCAAGGGTCACTCTTGTGCTGTTCCCTTCACAGCTCTACTAAGCCTCCCCTTTGGCTTTTCCTTAATACAGGAGTGCTATAATTTCCAAAATCCACCTGCATCCCACATGGTTTGCTCATTTTTGTCTCTAAGTCCATCAGAAGAGCTAAGAACAGCTGGTTCCCTCACACACGACACCTTCCACACAGTTTCAGCATTAGTTCTCCAACTGAGTGGCTCTTGGAGGTCTCCAGTGATGTTATTTTACAGAGAACCCAGAGCAAAGAGCAAAGAGTTGGGTGCAGAGGACTGATCCATCCCCAATACTATTTTCCCCAGAAATGCGATTAGGGCTTTCTCAGCTGTTCCTTTCTCCTTTAGCCCCCATCTCCTGGCTCTCCCACATACAAAATCTCTTTTCTACACGTCAAGTCCAGAGGTTTGTACCTCTCTCCTGAACAGGAGATACCAAGGTCTAAGTCAGACATGTGGAAGAAGAATTGAAGAAAGAATATTTGATATGTTTAGCATGGCCAATACAGCCACCTTTTTCCATCTTCTCCTTGTCAACACAAAATACAACTCCATCCTAGGCTGCCAATGGAGCATGTAAGCCTGAGAGGACTACCATCAACCTGCCCTTGATGCCTCTCCAACGTGAAATGTGGTGCCATACTGGAAGGTGCATGTTTCTACTCAATTAACAGATATCGATTGATCCAAACCTCAACAACGAGACCTTTCTGTGTACTTTAAGAGCAGAAGCTACTGATAACATTCTCCTTCCAGAAAGTCTGTATTTGCAGTCTTCTACCCAAGTGACCTGCTCCTCAAGAGCTTTCCTAGAAGGCCATAGAGCCAAGATGTATTGCATGCAGCAGTGAAAAAAAATGGCAGCATGGAAGCTGTTTGCAATCTTAGGTACAATAAACTCCTACAAGGCATCTACTCGAGGTAGCACTGCTATCAGCAAAATGCTATCTTAGCTTCAGCCCCTGTAGGTGAAGTGTGTTTAAATCGAAGTAGTTTACAAAGCTGATCACAGAATCACAGAATCACAGAATCTAAGTGGTTGGAAGGGACCTCGAAAGATCATCTAGTCCACCCCCCCTGCCAGAGCAGGGTCACCTAGAGTCCATCACACAGGAACGCATCCAGGCGGGGTTTGAATGTCTCCAGCCAAGGAGACTCCACAGCCTCTCTGGGCAGCCTGGTCCAGTGCTCTGGCACTCTCACAGTGAAAAAGTTCTTCCTGAGATTCACATGGAACCTCCTATGCTCCAGTTTAAAACCATTGCCCCTTGTCCTATCATCAGTCATTACTGACAAAAGCTTGGCTCCATCATCCTGACACTCACCCTTTACATATTTGTAACCATGGATGAGGTCACCCCTCAGTCTCCTTTTCTCCAAGCTAAAGAGACCCAGCTCCCTCAGCCTTTCCTCATAAGGGAGATGTTCCACTCCCTTAATCATCTTAGTGGCTCTGCGCTGGACTCTCTCAAGCAGTTCCATGTCCTTCTTGAACTGTGGGGCCCAGAACTGGACACAATACTCCAGATGTGGCCTCACCAAGGCAGAATAGAGGGGGAGGAGAACCTCTCTTGACCTACTAACCACCCCCCTTCTAATGCACCCCAGGATGCCATTTGCCTTCTTGGCCACAAGGGCACATTGCTGGCTCATGGTCATCCTCCTGTCCACCAGGACCCCCAGGTCCCTTTCTCCTACACTGCTCTCCAGCAGGTCAGCCCCCAGCCTGTACTGGTGCATGGGGTTGTTCTTCCCCAGATGCAAAACTCTGCACTTGCCCTTGTTGAATTTCATTAAGTTTCTCCCCGCCCAACCCTCCAGTCTATCAAGGTCTCGCTGAATGGCAGCACAACCCTCTGGTGTGTCAGCCATTCCTCCCAGTTTAGTGTCATCAGCAAACTTGCTGAGGATACATTCTGTACCCTCATCCAGGTCGTTGATGAAGATACTGAACAACACCGGTCCCAGTACCGACCCCTGAGGCACTCCACTAGTCACAGTCCTCCAACCAGACTCTGCCCCATTGACCACAACTCTCTGACTTCTTCCCTTCAACCAGTTCTTGATCCACCCCACTACCTGATCACCAAACCCATACTTTATCAGCTTATCTACGAGGATGCTGTGGGAGACAGTGTCAAATGCTTTACTGAAATCGATAGTTGTATCCTTACCGTAACACCACAGTAAACCACTTCTTGGTCTCCTCTGATGTGTACACACACCTGAGAGCAGGTGAGGAACAGCCTGTGGAAGGGAAAGCTGGTGTAGTTTACCATTCCCACAGGCAGCACTGACTGAGTGGAGCAGCTCGAGACCCAGTACACCCCTAACCAACCTCGAGGCCGTGGTGGTGAGATGTCACTTCAGACACCTACCAGATGCAAAAGATTTGGCAAGATACACATCTTGTACGTGTGTGACTACTACAGGCCACTCAGGGACACCCCTGCTACCCTGTGAAGCACATACCACGCGTGTACCATCTCCACCCTGGGCTGGTTCCCAATCCCAAGTAAATCTCACAGCTGGGACCTCTGTAGATCCCACCATAACAGAGATCTGGGTACAAACACCGCTGCCACCAACAGCTTTACAAACCAAGTCGAGATGAACTGACATTGTGTGGTTTTCCTGGGGGGGGGAAGGAAAGAGACCACAGAAGCCCACAGAACCTCAGCCTCACTGACTCCAAAGCCAGCTTCAGTTCATTCAAACACAGCCTATCATCACATAGAATCACAGAACATGTTGAATTGGAAGGGACCCTCCAGGATCATCAAGTCTTGTCCCTGTGCAGGACACCCCAAGTCACACCATGTGCCTGAGAGCATCACCCAAACGCTGCTGGAGCTCAGGCAGGGTTGGTGCTGTGACCACTGCCCTCTGGGTGAAAAACCTTTTCCTGACATCCAACCTAAACCTCCCCTGATTCAGCTCCTGCTGTCACCCCAAGTCCTGTCACTGTCACAGGAGTG
>VZRW01000476.1:98385-150098 GCA_013398125.1 Aegotheles bennettii
CCTGGCAGTGTTGAAGGCCAGGTTGGATGGGGCTTGGAGCACCCTGGTGTGATGGGAGGTGTCCCTGCCCATAGCAGGGGGTAGCACTGGGTGGGCTTTAAGGTCCCTCCCAAGACAAACCAGTCTGGGGTTCTGTGATTCTATGATGCACTGTTTCATAAATGAAGTTACTTCCGACAAAGCAGAGCTCTTAAGAAAAAGCAAGCTCATCAAACCTCCATCACCTCTAACAGCCAATTTCACATTAAAGACTTTATATTCATCAGTAGTTCAGTTACCTCATCAGAGCTAACTTCATGGAGTAACAATCTGTACACAGCTCTGGGGTTTAACCCAGAGGTCATTTCCTTCTCCTTTTCTTTCATTGCTAGTTCATTAATAGACCAGTACATGTCCTTTGGAGAGGAAACAAAAAGGAGAAGTGTCTCTCTAAATCAAGAAGTCGAATTCAAGGTTTCAAACATGGTCTTGAATTCTGGAAAGTAGCTGTGTTATTTGGTTTATGATTTTATTTGCAGATATCGTAAGACTAAGCTCATGGACTGACTGCCTGTTTAGTTCCAGATGTTCAGTTAAGTTTAGGCATTCAGAAGATGGTCTGAAACCCTACTTCAGCATCCCTACAATTTACAGAGCACATTCTCATCTGTCCATCATTTGATAGCTAAGAAATCTATCAGCGATCAAAGCCGTGACGCTGCTTTTTAAGAAAAACAACTTCATAGAAAAATCTATCCACTGGAAAATGGCCAAAGAGATTCCAAACTATTAAAGTTTAAGAGAAGCTTTGATGTTTTTCAAGCCTTTAAAAAATTAAGGATAGACAAAACCTAGGAAAAGTATTTAATATGAGGATATTCTGCTTCCTTGATAATGATGCTTTCTGGTTTGCCTTATGTTTAGAGGAAAACAAATTCACTGACCAAACTATTCACCCAAAAAAAACCCCAACAGCAGTATGTTTTTGAAGTAGAAATAAGGTCAATTGGAGGAAGTCCATCCTAGCCCTAGCTACTGCTGTAGCATTGGCTCTGCCCCGTTGAGTACTTACACACAGTTTCTAGCAGCCAGGTCTTTGTGAATGACCTCCCGTCTGGCCAAATAACTCATTCCACAGGCAATCTGAATAGCCATATGTACAAGATCCTGCTGAGAAATTGCCTGCAAGAGCACAGAAAAACAATCATTGCAGAACTGCAAGCCCTGTGCCTGCGAGGTTGGTATTTCTGTTGTATTCTAGTGCTTCCTCCCCTCATCCTTTGTGGCTGATGCTTTCTAGTAGCGTGTTATATTATGGACACTGTTGAAAAACTTAGAGACTCCTTATTCTGATTTTTAACTTTTGTTTTCCTTTTTTTGACATGCCTGCCACTGACAAATGTTTCCAATTTGCAACTGCCTCCCTGCTACACAGCTTTTCCTTCAATTAGTGGTGAATGCAGGCAAAAATGGTGACTTTTAGTCTTCTTACCACACTTTCACTTTCTGTTTCTCCAGAAACCAACACATTTTCAGGCAGCAGAGCACAAACAGCAGTCAAAATTCTCATTGCTATCTACTGCTGAAAACTTGTGTCAAAGGCTGTTGCTCCATCCACTTCTACAACTTCATAGTCCTATATAAATTAAACCCCTGCACATATTTATACCTTGGGTTCCCTCTTCCATTCCTACAGCATTTCAGGAACTTCAGTATGCAGGTGAACACACTGAAGTTGCAAGGCTGGGGTTAAAATAAACCAAATACTAAATTAAACAGATAATAAACTGGCTTCTTCGTTAACAGGCTGTTATGATGAACTATAGCCACACACTATTTCAGAAAAATCAAAAGTTTGCTTTAGCCATCTGTAGAGGTTCCTTCTTAAAATAACTATCCAAAAAATGGGACATTTGGTGTCCTAGATACTGAAGTATGGTCATGCCTAGTTGGTAAGAGGCAACTCCTATTTGATATAACACAGATTATAAGTACCATTTCTGCTTAAATTACTGGAAAGAGATTAGTGTGTTGCATAATGATTTATAACTTAAGATTGATTTCATTTTGTGCTTGATTTAGTCTGAAGACAGAAGTCAAACCAAGGTGAAGCTGAAGACGAGGCAACCCTGGCAAGAGGGATAGGTTTAATACATATACACATCCATCACTAAACACTTAGATTTTTAAAAATATGCAAAATATGTTCTCATCTAGGAGTATTCTCTCTCGCTTCTCATGAAATATATGCAACAGGTTCCACTGAAAGACAGTGAAGTTATAAATGCTAAAAGAGCACCCACAGCTGTAAAATAAGTCAGCAGAGATCACTTCCTTTAGTACCTAAGGTTAAATAAAATCTAGTTCTTTTACTTAATAGGAAATCTACAGCAGCACCTTAAACGTGTGATGGAAGTGCTCTATGCTTACTACAAAATAATTAAGAGCTATAGTAAATAAATGGATAATCTATCAATCATACCAAAAATAAAAATCAGTACATCTGGAGTTTCTTCGCACACAATCTTCCCCTGTGTATTCTAACTTAACACCACAGTCATACCCTCTTCTCTAATTTTTAATATTTTTTTAAAGACTTATTGATATACCAGCTAATCAGAGTTTAATCAAATCTAAGTTTAATGGACAAGAAGCCACAGACTTCCGAGTGTACCTGAGGATTGTTGGCCTCTACCAACTTGCACTGTCGCAAGAATAGTTTAAGGTTCCCCCAGTTCATGTACGGCAGCAGCACCATTGGTTTCTCTCCCTCTTCTATACAGACATGAGTGATAGGTAGCAGATTCCTGGAAGACAGGGAGAGAAGTTCCTAATTTTATAAACTAAAGTTTGATAAAAAGTCTTCTCGATCCCTAAACACAGTAAGTGAAAGTAATTCAATGGTGAAGAAAAGCACTGGATCTTGCAGGATGAACTGCAGAGCACAAGGTCTCCAAGTAACTGAAGGCATAGACATTTACATTTTCTAAAAGAGAAGAGATATTTGAGTATTTTCCCATTAGGAAGAACCCTCCAATTTTTTTCACTTGGTCCAAAAGGGCTGAAATAAATTCCTGTGAATACAGTTTATCACTTCTATTAAGAAGTGATACATCCACAACTTGGAAGTGTCTCAAGTCTGAATGCAATTATAAATATCAAATATTTAGGTCCATTACAGTGGTTTTAAAAATAAAGTCAAAACATTATGTCTGGCCCACTTCAAAATGCCAGAACAGAAAGTGTTAGTTTTGAATCAACATTAAATCGCACTATAAATGCAGAAGCATCTCAGGAGTTTTATCACAGGTGTTTTAGAATCATTTAGTTGGAAAAGACCTTCAAGATCACCGAGTCCACCAAACACTGCCACGTCCACCACAAAACCACCTTAAAGGTCCCTTCCAACCCTTCTTAAGGCTTGGATAACTCCCATCCTGCACTGTTTCTAAGCATCGTCCTATATTATTAACATATAAATTTATAGAAACTTGAAGCAAACTGTACAGAGTTTCAATTTTCCATGAAACATGTTTTTAAAAAATAAACAACAAAACTATCTTCTACTGAAAACGTTTCAGTAAAGCCTCCAATGAGTTAAAATTATTTTTACAAGGGAACTTTGAAATCTCCTGTTCTTACTTGAAGCAGTCTGATAGTCAGATGTCACACCCGCGAGCTCTACACATCCACGTAGCTCTATCTTCAACCAAGACAAAGGCCCCAGGACAGAAGAAAAGCTTTTTGGACTATTTCAAGAGCTTGCCTTGTAAAAGGGAGGGTAACAGCTGCTTTTGAATGGTGAGAGGAGGGCTGCTTCATTTTGTTTCAATTTTAAGTGTGCCTCCCCAAGAACCTGCTTGCTCCTCTTCATAAAATAATCCTGTATTTTAGGTCTTAACTAATAGTTCTTAGAAAAGCAGTTTTTAAATGCACTGTGGAACTAATACTCCTGCTTGAACTATTCTGATTTCCTTCACATTACCAGTAAAGTGATCAATTACCAGTTTGGGGACTTGACGATCAGGGCAGTTTTCTTCTTTCCTGTGCCCTTGCCAGATGATCTTTAAGGCCAATTTCAGCCTTTAATCTGAGCTGCAAAACTGCTGCTAACTCCAGCTGTTTGGGGCATTAATTTAAAACCTTAAGCCATCACTCCAGAAGATCACACCAGTAATCCTTGAGGAATAAATCCCATCAGAGATGTTACGGTGCCATACCAGGACAATTAAAAAGCACTCTCTCGTCTCCATGTGGGAGGAGCTCAGCACTTTTCTGTGCCATGCAGGAAATTATGAATACCAAACAGACTAGTAATTAGCTAAACTGATAATCAACCTGCACATACACTTACCCTCATCATCACTAAGATCCCACCACAGTTAACAACTGGCCTGTGCAAGAAACAGCATAAACCAGCACATGCCTGCAGCACCTTTTTCAGTAATAATAAAGAATATATAAAGAATTACCTACCCATACTTCACTGCAAGGCTTGGAACCTTGCCCACCTTCCTACATGCTGCTACTATTTGATTTTACTGACTGTGCAGCTGGAAAAAAGCTTACAAGCATCCTCTGCAATAAGAAGCTTAGAGTTTTTTATTTCAGAGTGACCCAAAAATAGTTTCAGCTCTTCATGGCTTAAAAAAATTTCATATGTACAAAATGTTGCTGAGTTATGAAAAAGTAATTCCCTCTCCCCCTTGGGAGCTTTAAGTGCAAGTATTTTCAGCTCACAGAGATACAGCTTTGTTTATAAACACTGCTTAGCTTACCTGTGATGAAGTCCTCTGAGTTTACAGCTTTCAGTCAGCATCATTGTCACCTGTACCTCTGAGGCTTGATCTAATAAAAAAAATAAAAGAAATAAAGGAACTGCAGATACAACTTTGGAAACAAATCAACATATTAATTAAGATTTGGTCCAGATTTGCAAGTCAGTTGAGGTCACTTGAGCACAAACAGGACTTGTTTGCTTACTTTTTCAAAATGGAATTCTGAAAACCCCAAAGGAGCAAGCCAAGTTCCAGGGCATATTTCTGCTTGAACAAGTGGGGTGAAGCCGAAAAAGGAAATCAAACCCACTCCAGGTGCTGACAGACTGTACTTTTGCCACTTCCTGACAGCTTCTGGGCAGGCATGAACTGCCTGGGTCACATCCTGCACACAAGGCTGGTGCTGCTGGAAGAAGGGGAGCGTGCCATGCCCTTCCCAAGGGCACAGATGTGCTCCAGAGGCACTGGTTCACTGCTGAATTACCAGTCTAGGCTTCTGCAGATTACTTCCACACTGATGGATACCATTTATTTCTAGATTTACTTATTTACTTGCTCTCTACCTGACACACTTGCCTCTTGTAACCTTAGAAATGTTTGCTCTTCTCTTCCCACCTTTAAAAAAAAAAAAAGAAGCCACTGCTCGCAGTTAAAATTCCAGCATCTGTGACACCTCCAGTAACCCACAGCAATCAGAACATCTACTGGGTAGAAGCAGGAGCATCGCCTGTAACCCTTTCCCCATAAATACTTTTGTGTTTGGGTTCCCCCCCCTCCCCGTCTCTGGTAGCAAGAAGTGACAGGGAAGCTTAACACGATGTAAGTCAGCTCTCACTCTCCCACCCTCCTCATACCTGGGTGCATTTTCTGTCCTCCCTTCATGCTAGGACTAGTACTGGTGTGCCTGGGCAGCAAGCTAGCACAGGAGAGAACCCAGCAAGGACAGTTTGCCTTGCTGCATTAGTATGAATTTACATATTACAGATGAGTCAAGCCAACATTTTACTGCCCCAGGAGGAAAGAGGAGAGGGAATAAAAAAACTCATCTGCTCTTTACCCTTCTTCATGGTGCTGCCCTCCTCCCCGTCCCAGCTCTGACACCCTTTCCTAATTGAACCTTAACAAAAAGAAAACATGACTCCAGTTTGAGTTAGAGCAATGAGCTCGAGGTAGGGAAAGAAAGCACAAAGCCCAGAGGGAGAGCACAGGCTGCTCCAATAGATAGGCTCTAACTAGAACACACAGATAGGCATTTAGCTTTCCAGATCTGCTGGAAGTGGAGACAGCTTCAGGCACAACACAGCTCCTGCCTAAGCAGGGTTCAGAAAAGAGGAATCGTGCAACTCAAGACCTGTGAGCCACAAAACACAGGCTGGATTGAGAAAGTTCTCCTAAGCCAGGGAAAGGAATGGCACCCCAAGGCGAACTACTTCAAAGGCTGTTTTAGCAGAGAGATTTAAAAGGAGACATGCCTTCCCAAAGGCATCTAGGGAAGGAGGAGACTGGGAAATGGAGGTTATAAATGCAGATACAGGTCCCAGCCAGAGGCACTGAACCCTGAGCGTGCTTGAAAACCCCCAGGGAGCATCAGTGCCCCTCTGCAGGCTGGAAGGACCACGACCAAAAGCCAAAACACAGCACTCTGGAGAAGTCTCTAGTTTGAACTCCAACACAGAGGCACGAGAAAGGGAAGGTCCTACCTACTGTGCAACGACAGTACTCGAGCATTTTACATGTGCCCAACGTGATATGCAGGAGACAGACTGCAGAGAGAAAGCCCAAGAGACTGCGTTCAAATGAAGTCCAAATGAAACACCCAACTACATAAAGGGCAAGAAGCATCAAAAATAGAGGTGTAAAAGCATAATATAAGAATTAGAGGAACTGTCAGCAGGTCACTAGTACACAGCTTGAAGTTTAAACGCATTCACTACTAGAACTCACAGACCACAGCACCCGACAAAGGGAGGAAGGAGATTACTGGGTGTGAGTTCAGTGATTAACTCACTTATACACTCTTTGGCCCCGTGCTTGCTTAACTGCTTTTAATTATAAGATCCACCATGCAATAATTCGAAGTTCTAAATCAGAGACTATTTCAAACTTGCCTTAAAATCTACAGAACAAGTTCATCTGGTTCGAACAAGGCTCCTATTCATCCCTTCACACCAAGAGAGGACACTCTCCTGCCGATGCCTTCCCCACCCCAGCACACAGGGGGGTTTTCAGCAGGTCACTGTAGCTTTTTGTTGTTTTCTTTCAGTTCAGAGACACTAAGCTACAGTCATTGAACACCCAAAAGGATGATTGACTCCAACTCAAGTATATACGGAAATCTAAATCTTATCTCGTGGAACAGTCCCAGAATCCGTATTGTGTTTTCTTATCAATATTATTTCCTTGGTTTTGGGATGGAAAAAAAACTTACACAACACCAACAAATTCAACACACTCAGAACAAACAATAGCAGTACAAGGCTAATCCTCCTCTAGCTTAGACCGGTGCCAATTTACAACCACCACACAATTTGATTATTGTGGTTTTGTACGAGATATAATTCAAACCAGAATAGAAGTCACCACTTCTTTAAAGTGATTCTAGTCAAGAGGAGGCAGAAAAATAACAAAATAGGACTACTAAGAGTCCCCACTGCAATTAAACTTCCTTTTAAGGCCATTTTCTTTAGTTACAACAAAAAGGACACAGAAACAAACTCTCGGTCCCATTTAGGAGATTATAACCACTTTTGAGCATCCACTGGGGCAGGACCCCACATCCCCACATCCCCCAGGGGCAGGACCCCACAGATTATGAAGGTGATTTTGGCAACAAAACACATTGTTGCAGAGGACTTTGTGAACTTGACCCTCCTGCACCAAAAACCCACGTAAGCAACCCAGAAAATCCACAGCATTTCTGGCTTGGAGACAAGAACTCTGCAGTTCCAGAGAGAAGCCAGTGAGAGCCATGCCCCAGAGTCCAGCTTGGTGAGACGTGTTTATGACGACATCCTAAGGTGAAACCTACAGATTTCATTTCCCTGCCTGGACCAAAGTGTAATCCCATACCAAGATCACATATCAAATCCCCAAGCATTACACGTAAGCACACATACATGGGCATTTTATTCACAGGAATGTTTGTGTAGCCACGCACAACGAGAGCTGGGGCATGATCTTGTCAAACACAGAATGCCCACAGGCTTTTGCAGCTTCATTCCATGAAGTCATTGCTATGAACACAGCCACACACACAGCTAAAGAGGGGGGAAAGGGGGGAAAGGCTCCCACACAGCCACAAACCTCTTAAATTAGACCAACAGCTTAAAGCCACAGCAGAGGAGGCCACAGTCTCATGTATTAAACGTGTGCATCAGGAAACAGCCTCAAGTCTACATCAAACACTCCATGGCCAGGCAACAGGGGCTTGTTGCACAACTTCTTCAAAAAGCTAAACATCTCTGAGATGCCAACACTGTTTGTGATGAAGTGCTCAACAGCTCATGGAGTTGCAGCCCAATAATTGTGAGGCATAGCCAGGTCACTGCTTCCTAGCCCTGAAAGAGCATCATCTGTTTTCACCAGGCTACCACACACCAACAGCTGAGTAACTGAACAGCAAAGCCTTCACATCGTGTGACTTACAGAATGGGTTGGGTTGGAAGGGACCTCAAAGCTCATCCAATGCCAACTCCTGCCGTGGGCAGGGACACCTCCCACCACACCAGGTTGCTCCAAGCCCCATCCAACCTGGCCTTCAACACTGCCAGGGAGGGGCAGCCACAGCTTCTCTGACAACCTGTCACACGAATTAAAGTCACATGAGTTAAGAGAAAGATTTAATACCCAGTAGTAAATCTACATGTTCAATTAGGACCAAAAAGGTCTGACTTTCAGAAGGTGCTTAAAAACAAGACTCAGATAAATGTAAATGCATTCCAGAACTAGGAAGATGCTTTTAAAGCACTGGTTTTACCCTTTCTGTGCCAAGGCCCTGGCTGTGAAAGTCTGCCCTAAGGCACAGAGCAAGAACAAGCTGAGATTTCAAGAAGCTTTGATACTGCTGCAAGTTTATCTCATGGTGTTACGTCATCTGTGTATCGCCAGGTACAATGGGGCTCTTGGCACTACTATTTTTATGTAAGAGGCTAATCTCTCCACACAATTCTGGCAAGTGTGCTATGTGCTGAGGCCCTTCCTGGTTCATGGGGAGAAAGAGCACCTATTTGATTTTCACCGCTTCTCAAAGTCCACCTGCAAAACTGCATTGTCAAGTCTTTGCTCATCACCACTCGGTCACATGAATCACTGTAACACACAAAAAACATCTCTGGAAAGTCTGCAATGGCACCAATATTGCAATAGCTTGCTTGCTCCAAGACTGGGCACTCGTAGCAGCAGCAGAGCATCATGCTCCCCATTCACTAGGTGGTAGCATATCAGAAGAGTCACTCCACACCTCAAATCACTTACCAGAGATGAAAAGCAGCAATTACCTGGGTATTATCTGATTAGCTGGACAGCTTTCAAGAATAACATTTAGTCAGACCTCCTAGAATCTCAAAATAGCAAAGCACAGCAATACAACTTGAAGACTTTAGACTGCAGCACGGTCACCGATAGACAGCCACTTCTTCAGACTGAAAACAAAGGAGACTCCTAAAAGCAATATAACCAAAGGTTTCAAAACTGAAACCAGTCATTCCAGAGCCCTTCCACAGTCTACCAGGGCAGTAATGCACAGCAATTTCTTCAGCACTCCAATCAGGAGCAGCTCCATGAACACTACAATGAGGAAGTCTAAGGCTTCCGATGAACATGTTTCCTGATGTATTTAAAAAGATGATTTACATGAAGCTTTTCTCACCTTTGGACCATTTATAATGTGTTGCTCCTGCATGAACTTCCTCCTGTCTCACACTGCGGGCTAATACTCCCCAATGTGAGAACAGTCATACAAGCTATTTCCTACATGGCTACCTGTCTTCACAAAGCTCGTAGTAACCTTATCGTCTTTCAAACTTGTGGGCTTTGCCAAATATGCTGTGACAAAGTCCACAAGCTCAAGTTATTGAAGGGTAAAAAACACACAGGCAGGCACAGCTGCCCCAGATTGTGTCGGTGTAGTACAAGAACTGCCTCCAACGTTGAGCTTCAGGTAAGAAATGCTCCTGGTATCAACGCATCCTGTTTAATTACTGCTGCTTCTGCAGAGCAATTCATGACGTACAATTCCTCCCAAGGCAGAATTCAATCCCAGTTCAAAGAGAACACATGCTTGGATACTGCTTTAACCCTTCTACACAGGTTTTGGGGTTTGGAAGACCGTGCTGAGCTCATGCCTGTTGTACATGGCATTTTTAATGCTGCTAGCAGATGTTTTCAGAACTTTCCCTCAACAGAAGGATGAGCCACTCAAGGAATGCGAGCAGTCATCCAGTCTGCTTTTTGTAGGTAGAAGGGGAAGTACATACACAAAAACATTCACGCTTTAAGACTTCAAGGGGCTCTAACAGCCAGTGACAAGTTCCCGTGGACACCAACAGCACCCCCGATGGCTTTCTGTCTCCCGCAGAGGCGAAGGAAAAACACCTGGCTCCTGTTTGGCAGCTCTGCTGCACGTGTAAGTCAAGATAGGTGTTCCTGGAATGCCCCCGTCGCTGGACTTACATAGATGTCTCCTTGCTTTGCAAGGCCACCGTGCACCCTTACACAATTCAAATCTCCCGTGTGTTAAGACATCCATACAGAAATGACAACACCAGGGGGTCACAGCACAGGACACCTTGCTTAGTGTCTTGTTAAAATGTCATTGGAGCAGGATTCCTCCTCCAATCTTCACATCAAGGCTATTTATAATGAAGAGTTGGTTTCCACACTGCAACCACACAGGTTTATTTCCCAAAGCAAGGCAGTTCACATTCTCAAATCCAAGCCTAGTTTTATTAAGCTCTGGAAGGGTTTCAACATGACACTGCTCAAACGGGGAACGCTGCCCTGGTCCTCCACCGTTACAAACGCACGCTCCGGTTTAAGCTCCAGGAAAGGACAGAGAGAAGTACAATTTGGGGACAGTGCTGTTTCCCTAACAACAATACCAGAACCCAAGCAGCAGCAGCAAACAGCAGCAAGTCCAAGGCTCTTTGTTCTGTAATCCATTTAACTTAAAACGAAGCTGAAAGTGTGAGTAAACGTGAAGTGAAACTGGGGAAGAGAACATAAATATTTAATGTTTCAGCCCACTGAAGGGCAGCAGCTACCAAAATTCAGGTACAAGCAGTGATTTTAACTGAATCTAAATGAAGTTGCATTGTACGTTATGATTTTTTTTCCCTGCAGAAGCACATGGAATAGCAAATCTTGAAATTAAGCAGCACAGTACTGTGGGTATCGACCACTGAAAGCTGCTACTCAATATTTTAATGTCTATTGTACTATTTTAGGTCTCCCAGGGTATTTTCTTAATGAACTAGGATTGAATGACAAATACAGTGCATTTTTAAGCTGACGTTCAGAAATTTCCTACTTTTCCCTAATTCTTCAAATTCAAATATCTTCCTTTAGGAAGACACTTCAGAATTCAGCTCAGACTAAAAGCAGCTCTTTTCTTGATTTTCTTCTTTCATAAATTGTCTTTTACAGAAACAGGATCCTGTACTCTGATTTTGGGAGGTTAAATACATTTAACAATTAACTTAAATCCTGCAAATTTAAGGCATTAACTTAAACTTCAAAAATTTTTCACATTGGCAGTGCTTTTAAGAATGAACTGCCCAGAACAGTAAAATCAATGCAATTTAAAACTGGTACATTAGGAACAGCTACGTGTGCTCCAGGCTGTGGTACACTGAATGTCTGCAAGAAGGACATTGAGGGGCTGGGGGTGTCCAGAGAAAGGAATGGAGCTGGGGGAGGGGCTGGAGCCCCAGTGTGAGGGGAGCAGCTGAGGGAGCTGGGGGTGCTCAGCCTGGAGAGAAGGAGGCTGACGGGAGACCTTCTGCTCTCTGCAGCTCCCTGAGAGGAGGTTGGAGCCAGGGGGGGTCGGGCTCTGCTCCCAAGGAACAAGCGATGGGACAAGAGGGAACGGCCTCAAGGTGCCCAGGGGAGGTTTAGGTTGGACCTGAGGAACAATTCCTGCCCCAAAGGGCTGTCAAGAGTCAGCTCAGGTTGCCCAGGGCAGGGGTGGAGTCCCCATCCCTGGAGGGATCTCAAAGCCGTAGAGATGTGGTGCTGAGGGCCATGGGGCAGTGGGGACTGGGCAGTGCTGGGTTAACAGGTGGACTCTATGATACTTGATTTTAAGAAGTATCATGTCAGAGGTAGCCAAGAATGCCGAGTCATTTAGCGACCTATGATGACAGGAACAAAACCCAAAGCTTTGTCAAAGCTGGCAAACTGATGAAGCCTTAAGAGTTAATCTCCACTCACGCTAGGACTTTGTTTCCAGTGCTTTTTGTGGGCGGCTTGTTTTCAAACACTCCTTTCTTTTCAAGTGGTTAGAAAATGCAATGGAAGCCATCAGGTTATCTTGAACAGCACGATCGGTTGTTTTTCACAAAAATGTACCTTGGCCAGGACACACCAAATGAGTCAGGGCTCCACACCACTCAAACTCACTGCGTATGTTCCCAGAATAATACAATTCCATTTGTTCTGCAAAGAATTTTCTCCTTCACAGGAAAAGCACCATTAAACAATGTGTTCTTGAAATGAAAGGTGAAAACTATGTGTTTTCTTCCTCTCCTGACGTAAGATGATCTAGAAGATTCACAAGCCATGTAAAGGCAGAAGAGATCTGTCAATCACTGGCAAGAGATGCAACACCAGCTTTGAGAAAGATGCCAGCTCAGACCTTGGGAGGTCCCAAGGCTGAGAGTGACTGGAAACCTCCTATCGGAAAGTGAAGCATTACACCCTCACAAAACAATTCTACTGCAGAGCAAGAAAACACAATGAAGAAAGCAAATGCCAGCGAAGCCTCTCATCTTTCTAACAAAGAACTTATTCAGGTTGTGTTGATCCACGGGTTCCAATATCCTAAATATAGTATGGATAACATTCTTGTTGTTACTGGTAATGAGATGCACATCCTTAATCTTCATAAATGACCATTTAAGGAAAGAACAAAGGCAAATTCTCCACAGAAGAGTAGAAATGTGAAAGAAGCTAAAACTTTTAAAATTAGGACTAGCAAATACACAGTGAAACTGTAAATTGCAAATCGAAAAGAACAACTGGATGGCCAACACTAAGGATGCAGAGAAAGTATGAACAAGTGACAACTTCTGCCTAGGGCTTGTGGTCTCAACTCCCAAAGCTATTAGAGCTTCCAGAAAACTGCCTCTAACTTTGCCAGCTGATGCCCATTTTTTCTTTTAAGCTCTCCTCTTTGGCACAGAACACCGCAGGTAATGGAAGACTCAGGCATTCAGACACACTCCAAAGCATTAGATGAAACAGCATTAAAACAACATTATAAATTGATGTATTTCATGAACACGCAGGTAGAAGCTTTGTCACTACCCAGGGCATGTTACAACTTTTCTCTGGAGTGCTCTACAGTTAGGTGAAAGAAAAAACCCCTCTAAGAGATCTAGAGTGAATTTCTGGCAGCCAGGGATGAATTCTGCCTTCAGACTGTATCTTTATAAAAGATGTGGCATTGAGATTTCAAGAGCAGCATCTCCAGCTTCTCAGCCATATCAGTTTACCAGCAACAGAACAAGTAGTCATTAAATCAGTTGAAAAGCACTTCAAAGACTTAATGAACGGTTGAGATGAAAGACCCCAAATTCTGCAGCACAGGAGAAACCAGACAAATAATGCTAAACAAGCAAACCCCAATCTATTTGCCTTCTGCAACTGATGATGCTTTATTAGGATCAAACTTGCCCTTTGAGAGTCTGACCCAACAGGTCAATCCCAGCTTGAGAAAGTGGGGAATACAATGCCCTCCTGGAAACCAGTCTCACACGCTCCCTGAATGGCCTCTTTCACTCACAGAGCTTCTCAGGACAAAAGTAGGCAGGCCTAGGCTTTCTCAGTTTTTCTGTATTCCTGATTCCTTTAACAGCAGATCACTTCAGAAAGGAGAACAAGCACTAAGACCAGAAACAATCAAGGCTTCTTAATTTCAGTTAGCACTGTTCTCGTTTATAGTAATGCTCAATACTTCACCAGAGGGCTGGAGAACATCAGGGAAGAGGAAAGGGCTGCCAGAGCTACTGCCATAACCAGTCAGCTGTCTTTGCTTTTTGAGCCTTTGGGGACAAATGATCAACCCCAGGCAGAGGGAAGGAAATAAGAGGCAAAGTGCCAAGGCTGCAAACACACTCCTTTCTGAGTGGGGGATACTGATCTAACCATGGTCTGATGAGCACATCAGCCACGACACACGACTTCTCCAGGATACGGGAGGAGAAAGCTGACAGCACATTCTCCACTGCTCACATCGTTAGGAAGCAACCCCTCCTGACAGGTCAAGGAGCTTATAACACACTCACAACTGAGAGAGGAACACAAGGAAGAAGAGGTCAAGATAGGCACCTGCTGTTACACCTAGGGCATGACTGTTCTCCACAGGAGTTCCGAGTGAGAGGTATTCAGAAACCATCACTTGAATGGCACAACAACCCTTTTTTGACACCTTCCCCAGTGCAGTAGAGGCCTTCCCCTAAAAGCCAACATACACGAGGTGCCCATGGCTGAAGGAAGCCTTCCAGTGCCACGTGTACTACTTGTTGGGCTTTCCTGGGCACGTCCAGTGGATAACCACCTACTCCACTAGCTTTACCACTCTGCACAGGGCAAACTTGCTATGATCAACAGAAGCTTACAAGAGTAACACCCCCCACAAAGCCACTTGTACGTCTGTACTCTGGTGTTCCTGCAGGTTTACATCCAGTGACGCAGTCGACAACTGCATCAACTAAGGTCATGTCTAGACAAAGTTCCTAGGTTGAGGGAGGTGATTCTCCTCCTCTACTCTCATGAAAACCTACCTGGAGTACTGCGTCCAGCTCTGGGATCCCCAGAACAAGAAAAACATGGACCTGTTGGAGCAGGTTCAGAGAAAGGCCATGAAAACGATCCAAGGCCTGGAGCACCTCTGGTGTGGAGAAAGGCTGAGAGAGTCGAGGCTGTTCAGCCTGGAGAGAAAAATCCTGCAGGGAGACCTTATTGAGGCCTTTCAATACTTAAAGGGGGCTTATACAAAAGAGATAGAGACTTTTTAAGGTTCAAGTTGAAACAGAGTAGGTTTAGATTGGACATAAGGAAGTGGTTTTGTATTTTTACGATGGTGGTTAGACACTGGAACTGATTGTCCAGAGAAGTTGTGGATGTCCCATTGCTGTAAGTGTTCCAGGTCAGGTTGGATGGGGCTCTGAGGAACCTGATCTAGTAAAACATGTCCCTGCCCGTGGCAGGGGTGTTGGGACTAGATGGTCTTTGAAGGTCCCTTCCAACCCAACCATTATGATTCTATGATTCCAATATGAAATTCTAATCTGGGCACGACTATACTGATCACATTTGCCATGCCCAGGTGTTCTCCTTCCACAGGGTTTCTTATACTGGCAATTCCAGATTTAAAGCTGTAGCGAATACCTCAACATCAAAATAGCCAATGCAATGTCTGAAGTTTCTCAAGCTCTGATCTTTCTGAGAAGAAAGAGGTGGTTTTGCTCTCAAGAATGTTATTCTTCCTCACAGCACCTGCTGAAAGAATTTCAGTCCACATTTTTCAGAAGATCTGAAACACCCCACACTCCTTTCCCATTATTTCCTGTCATTTGGACTTCATTTTTATCACTTTCAGAGCACACCACGGGGTAAAACAACACAGCTCTGGGGCAGCCCACGCTTTTTGGGGGAGATAACTTGGCTACACAGACAAAGCCTTTTTTCCTTGTTTCTTTTCCATGACCCTCAGGCTCCTTTCTTGCTTTCGGCAACAGAGATATTTCAGTCAGTTTAATAGTTCTCCTACTCATCTCACTTTTGTGGTCCTGCCCTGCTCCTGTGTTTGTGCCAAAACAGCAGCGTGTGTGTGGTCACAGAAAGAACGAGATCAAGGAAAAAGTCTGGTTAAGAGCATTTTTGCAGGTTTTTTTTTTCCCCAAGCAGAACAAATTCCCAACTTATTACATGACCCAGCTGCACACACAGCTATCACAGCCAGGGTACGAAGACGAAGCTGCTTAATATTTAGCACTGCAAATGAACTGCTGTAACAAGTGGGGATGTTTATATTTCCTAGCAACGTTCTGCCACCCAAATTTTCACAGTAAAATCTATTATAAACTCTCTGTCCATATAGATCTTTTTTAAAGCTGAGAAATTCTCTACAGACAACAATTATGTGAATACCACCACTCCCTTAAGACCATGCTCCAGTCCATGGCTGCCAGCAAATCTTCCATTGCAAAGGGAAGGGCAAGTGAAGCCAGGATTCATGCTGTGTCAGAGATACAAAGCACTGCAAGGGAGAAATGCAGCTTTAAGAGTGCATTGGAAGGCTCAGTTTGGTAGAACCAATAGATAAGTGGCGATGGGAGGCAGCTAAATTAAGATCTGTCCTCACAAACGTTGTTGTTTAATCTGATTCTATAAAGAGTAACCACGTTTGAGCAGGGCTGTGCAGATGTCAAATTGCCCTAGCTCACAACAATTTTGGGGCTCACAAGAGCTGTAGCATTTGTTGATATTCATTCAAGGCACAGAGCCACCAAAAAGCACAGGGCAGGGGATCGTAGGTTAAGGTAACACTGATGAGTGATGCCCTGAGTTAGATGGCCTTATCATACACAGGGCAGCACCAGGCTCATGTGATACTGGTTAAGTCTTTTGGAAACTGTATCAAACAACACCAACATGACAGTCAGAACCGCTTGGCAGGGAGGTGTCAACAGAAAAGAGCAGAATTCTGGAAGATTCCAGAAATACTGGAACAAAGCACATGTTTTCTTTTAACTGAGGATGCTCCTTTGCTTCTCGTTAGAAGCCACTGCAATAAATACTTGTTCTTATCTAAAAGGACCAATACTTTTGTTATGGCTACCTCAGCCAACACAGTTCTAGCTACCACCATCACACTTAAGTGGTGGCTACCAACATCTTCCAAAGGGGCAGCGTATCTGCTTCTCAGAAGGTCTCTCTGGACTCAACAGGGAAGTCTCTGGAAGTACAACAGAATGAGAGTGTACCATCTCAGAAGCACTCCTGAAGAAACAGTGGAAGTACCTTGTGATTACGAGAGTAACAGTCATCCTAAACCTAGGAACACCCACAAGGACGCGCAAGAGGACAGAGCAGGAAAAGGGACAGCACCAAATCCCCACTGTTCAGCCCTCCATGAATCCCATTAGCGGAAACACAAGCAGTTGTCCCAGGACACAGACCAACCTCTGCTGGCTGTCTTGACGCTGAGACAGATTTAATTTACTCATAGGTTGCCCTCCCCCTGCCCACAAAACACCACTTCACTGTTGGTACCCACCCCACCGAGGTGGAGGGACCTCACAGCTCAGGCACACCAGGCTGATGAGGAGGTAAGGGACTGTGAGGCAGGAAAGGAGGCTAACTTCACACTGCCTATGTTCACCACTCACAGCTGGCACCTGGCTCATACTACAAGTTCAAGTTCAACACATTTTATTAGAGCAGCAAGTGTGGTATCAGGCACTGACCTGTCTGTGCTGCTAAAGCACATCATCCTGCTAGGTCTACAACAAGGACAACATCCAGCTAAAGAATGCAACAGCATCCATCCCAGCTGCCATTTCAGACTGGTTCAAGAAGTAGGGACCCCTTTGCAGCTCCTTCTATTCCAAATCAGATCGACTTTTAAGAAATTCCTCCCCTTGAAGTGAACAGGAATCTTTTTCTAAGTGGCTTTCCACCTAAACTTTTTTTGTATTATTATAATAAGCATCTGACTGTGTGAGAAAAATATCAAGAACAACAGAAGGTTACATTCTTTAAGCAAGATATTTTTGTAAAAATGACACAGAATAAATGGGTACCAGAAAGAACCAAGACAAAATTTTGCAGCTTCACCAATTCCCACCTTCCTCCTTAAAAATCAGTATCTTTAAAAACTGCTGACCAGGCAAAAAAAGTTAAAACAAGTTGAAATTCTTATAGAAGCCTTTTTAATAAAGAATTAAAGAACTTCTAAAATGAAAAAACAGAGGCAATAATATATCCAACTGAAATGACAAAAATAACTGGTGAAGCAACTACTGTACAGGGAATTCAGTAAAACTGCTGTGAGCTACTAGAGAACTCTTACAGTGATGAGTGTTGAGGAAGGGATGTATGTAGGATATACCCAATATATATGTAGGATATACCCAATATATATGTAGGATATACCCAATATGGTTTTCATCTACACTTACCTTTTTTCTAAGTCTACCTATCACAATTTAAATTACTCCAACAAAACATTGCTCGAACAAAGATGCTATATTTGTACAAATTAAGTTCTAAAAGATAATTCTCATGTTTCAGTTTAAGGATCATAGGAATTACGCCCCATCTTTTGTACAGCCATGCACGTTTATGAAAGGTTTTCAGATGCCTTGCAGGTGGCTTTTTCAGCAATTTGCAGGGAAAAAGGCTGTGGATGGAAAGAACAATGACATGCGAGGGTAAAATAAAAATATATATATTTTACTTAAAAGAATAATAAGCAAAAGTATTCGAGATGCAGTAACCGAAGGCACTGGTGCAGAACAGATGCATTTTTCTTCCATATAAGATTTGTGTTCTCTCTGGCTGAAGCCAGCATCCAAATTGCTTTTGCTTTTTAAGTCGTATCCATTTGCATATTTTGGGGAGGAAGGGTTTTTAAGGACAGATCTGATACACTCAGCATGCACCACAATCCAAACAACTGGACACGAAAACCCCCTCCTTTATGTAACCATACCTTTAACAGTTTTGACAAAAACTTGTTTCTCTTTACTGGGGTCTTTTTCTTCTATTAGAATCCCATGGAAGATGCGCCCAAACGTGCCTGTGAAGGGAACATACAGTTAGTCTCATGTGGTTACAGTACACTGACAACAGGAACAGAATTTAATATCTATTGAGAAAACACTACCATAAAATCTAGCAGCCATGGCAGAAAGTTAGGAACAACAGCCTGAATGCCCTATGAGTCCATAACATACAACCCAACCAGCTCGCCAGCACGAGGTGGATTCAGAACCATACACAGAAGAAGCTGAAAGCTTTAGGTAACTAAAACTTAGATGACTAAAACTTAGGGGACAAACGTGAGAGCAAACTGATCCAGTTAAAATCAGTAGCAGTACTGGCGATGGGTTTATACTTGTGGTGTTCAGTCTTTGTCAGCCATGTGTGCTAGAAACTCCAGCTTCGTCCTTTGCTCATCCAGCAGGTCTGGAGTTCTCCAGTCAAAACATTTCTCACAAAGATGAGGGTTTTTCTGAAGTATTCCCAGGGAAATACTGGTCTCAGCCAACCGGTACACAAGGAACAGTTTGAAGAACACTGTATCACATTATTCAAACGTTCCACCTCAGCCAGATGTCATTTGGTTTGTTTTGGGGTTTTTTTTTCAGCCTCTCCAACATTTTTCCATTTGCAAAATGTTAACAATGCTATTGCAGGCAGAGGAGCTACATTTAACAGCTGGAATAAGAACAACTGCAGCATGGTAAAACACACAGAACTAACTTTTACAGAGCTCAGGTTGGCAACGCTTCTCTGCCACACTATCACCGCAGCACCAACGTGGGCATCATCTTCGTGCAGTCTGTGCACACATTGCATCCCTTCCCCATGCACTTGCCTCTCTGATTAGGTTGAAAGATCTCTGACAGGATTGCCTTAGTGTGGTTGTACATCTTCTGGGCCTCATTTGGTTTCTAAATGCTTAACAGGGACAGCGCAACGCTTCTATCAACTACGCTGGGACTGCAAGTAAACCCAGCCAGGCTGGGATCTTCAAATTGTGGTCTCATTAAGAAGCAATTTAACTAGAGACTACAGGCAACCATAAATACACAGCATGAGTTATTTAACAGTAACCTGACCCCCCCTACCTTGGTTCCTGAAGACATTGTAAGAGTGCCTTAAATACATACTTCCAAGCTACAGATATATGTGAAAGTCAAAGGGGAGACAGCATCTTGTACTGAAACATCTTATGGGATCAAGCTATCTACTTTTAAATGCTAGAAATAAAGAGAATGGGCAAGTGTGTAGAAGTAGTTGTGACTAGAAAATAACTTTCATGCACTCCAATAGCCAGACACAGTGAGGTTTTCACAGCGTGCCAGTGTGGGCTGCGATTTGGGGTTTTGTTGTTTGGGGTTTTCCTAATGGCACCCTGAAAGACTCGTGTCTCCACAGGAGTCTTGCATCGAGCACAACAGGAGCTTGAAGCACCTGATTCTGCAGCTGCATCATGAGCCCAGCAATACCAAAGGCCCTTGCAGATCCCTCTTCCTTTGCACACTCTCAGACGCGGCGCTTTGTGTTTTCCAACTGGCTACACCACAGCAGTCTCATCATCTCCTGAATTATTAAAATGTTAAAGTAGGTTAAGTTATGGAAGCTACTTGAAGTTTATAATGAATCTCTGGCCAAGACCTGTAAAATACATTTAACTTCCATTGGCAGCACTTGGGAATTCTTGACAATTTCATGCAAGCATTTCTATTCTTCGCTTCTTCCTCTCTGAAGCTCTTCTGATCTTAGAGGTTCAGCTCTGCCACGATCCTCAACTAAAATTGATGACTGTTCATCAACATCTGTCTTCTAGTCCTCTGATCGACTTTTGGAGGTTCTGACAGACTCAAATACCAGCTGGAGGCCAAGAAATAAGATCCCAGTATTAACTGGGTCCACTTTGTATTCAACAGCTATCTAAGCTGCATCTTGGTGGCTTAGGGCAGCTCCGTCACTCAGGGCTGCATCTGAAGCTTAGCTGTGGCACTGAGTCACTCCTCATCATTGCATGACCCCTAACACCACAGCTACAGGGGACAGACAGCACAAAGGAACACAAAGCACATCCCACGTGTGAAGGGAGCTTTTTGCAGAACCGACATTGGAGCTGAGCACAAAGGTACCTCCTTAGAGACTTAGAGGACATGAGGAGCATTAGCACCCTCCCGTTGTTTTTCAGGCAGCAATGCAAAGCATTGAGCAATTCCACCCCCAAACGATGAGTATCTCAGATCTCTGCCTTTGGGAAGTTGTGTTTCTCATCAGGCTCAGAGCACACAGAAGTTGTAGCAGTAAAGATTAATGACAAAAACCTCTCACTATCAAAGCCTATTTCCCAAATTCAGCATCAACAAGCACCAATGAATGTTAGACTCATACAACATGTCCAGTTGGAAGGGACCCTCCAGGATCATCAGGTCCAACTCCTGTACCTTTGCAGGGATCCCCAAGGGTCACACCATGTGCCTGAGAGTATCAAACGCTTCTTGAGCTCAGTCAGGCTTGGTGCTGTGACCACTGCCCTTGGGAACCTGTGCCAGTGGGTAAAAAACCTTTTCCTGACATCTAAACTTCCCCTGATTCAGCTCCCTGCTGTTACCCCGAGCCCTGTCATTGGTCACATTTTGTACGGGAACACTACCAAAGTAAAGATCAAACAAGACAAAGAATCAGGCAACCACTGAATTTTTCATATCAGACCTGCAAACATTGCATCTCCTGATTAGATTTCCAAATCAGAAGCTATGAAATTGAGATGATGAGTTTAGACAACAGAGGTTTTTGTGGGCTTTGGGGTTTTATTGGTTTGATTTTTTTTCCTAGAAGCAGCTCTCCCACAGTAACTCACAAGAGTTACTCTGCCACTTACAGCCCTAACTGATTACCTCACTCCTCAGCCACCTAGCCCTTACCCTTATTTAAGGGATCAGCTTATTAAACTGCATGAAAAACTGAGCACGGTTAGTCGCTCCCCAGTCTAATGAGTTCTGGAAACTGCTTTCCCCACCCCACATGCAAACATCACTCATCATTCTTCTCCAAAGTCACGAAGATCAGAAACGTCATCCATGATTAATTTCAGAAAAATCTAGCTGTAAAATATAATACATGTATACACCACGTTGAAGCCAACAAGCGTCTCAGTCCTGTAAATACCTTCTTGGAGCACATCTTTTAGAGTTATCCTCTCCCTGGAGATGGCTATGTCCTTCACTTTAGCTTTTGCTTCCATCAGCGTGACACTTTTAAGATCATTCTTCTCTATCCGTAATGTAGGATAACCTGAGGAGCCAGCAGAGCCAAACAAACCAATATAAATACCCTTACAGCAGGAACACAAGCACATTGCTTCACCTCAGCACCACCTACAGGCACAAGGACATGCAAACAGCATGTACTTAAACAGATTATGTATTAATCTTAAAAAGATTATAGTATTAAACAACAAACACAAGTCATGTGAATATCATAATCTGCGGGGGCGGTGGGAATCACACAGGAATTCTATGTAGTGTCATGCAATCAAGTGTCATTATTAAGTAAATAAAGCTCCTCCTTACATACTGAAGCTGATTAACACACCACCACACTGCCCTGACAATAAGGAAATAAAGATCACGGTTGGAGACTGCCAGAAGACTTGTTGGAGTGAGGAAGATGCCATAGGATGTAACCAGAACTACCAGTGCCCTCTTCTGGCACCTGCAGACATCCAACTATACTAATGCAGTCAGACTGGCCTGAGGATTTTAGGGTAAATTCATGAATCACTAGAGAAAAATCTTGATGATTACTTTGATGATAATTTATTTTCATTTTTTTTTAAACATGACTGAAAACCAGGCTGGTAAGACTGTGGAAGGACTAAGAATGTTCTTCCTGTTTATTTTGTGCATTCAGCATTTTTTTCCCCCCTTGTATTCCTTTCACTGCTCCCTGTGCTACTGGGGGTGTCCCAAAACAAGTGAGACATTCTGAAACCACACAGCAAACAGGTGCCACGTAGGCATAGCAGCCACCATGCTCATCAGGGTGAGAAGGGTTTCATCACCACTATGGTTTGGTTTGAAGTCCTCCTCCCCCCTTGTGCCAGAGGCTCAGTAATGCCTTTCCAGGGGTTATATTCAAAATTCACAAAATGTCACTTTAAGGGGCAACCTAAAAACCTGAGGTTGACAGGACATCAACAGCAGAATGTGAGCTGGGACAAGAGATGGAAAATAAAAAGGTTGGGGAAGGACTTTGGGTGGCAAGAGGGAAAACCAGTTCCAGCATCAGTTGCATGTGAAGGTCTCTTCCAAACTCTGTGGAAAGGAATTTTTTTAACCTTTTTGTATATAGTTTATTTTTAAATCAATGCTTCTACTAAATGATTTTTAAGGCAACTTTTTGCAAAGGAAAGATGAACTCAGATGACAAAAAAAGATTCCTTTTTTAGAGACAATTTATAGTCAAATTCATTTTTTTTTAGTACAACTTATAAAAAAGCCAAAACAGGAAGGAAATGGAAAAACAGAGTGGGGCTGAACAGTCACCACAACATTTGTGCAGTGCTTCTTCACAGACTGGGATGGTCTGTAGCACTAAGTGCAATCAAAAGAAAATGGGAGAGCATATGGGTCCCATTGGTTGCTTTAAAAATAAAAAAATAATAATAAAAAAATCAAGCTGTTAATAATTATTTTTACCCAGCTCTAAATAAAGCCTCTACACTGACATTTCCACTTACTAGATTGCTGAACAAAATCTCTTCAGGTAATTAATACAAAACTATTGAGCGTTATGGAAGAGAAAAAAAATCCACCAGTGGCAGTGGATGAAAACAGGAGCCATCTAATTTACACTTTCTAAAGAGGTCAGGAGTGCCAGGCTCCTATTCCAGCTTGGCAGTTCCAACTCCAGCGAGAAGAGCAGCAAGTTGAGTGTAAGAGATGGTTTGTTCCTCTGGCCAAGCTGCCCCGTTTTTCTCACTTTGTATTATAAACCCTCACCTCACTTGAGGTCTTCTAGAGCAGATTCTCCTGCAGTAGCTTAAGCCAACTGAGTCTGGGCTAAGTCCTGCCCCCCTCCAATGCTCAGTGAGGTAGACCCATACCCTCTAGGGAGTAATCCTGGTATCATACAGGTAGGCTACAAGCCAGCTCGGAGACCCGAGTCAACCAAAACTCCATCACTTCACAAAAGCAGTTGGTTTTTGGCTGGCTCAGCTCCCTGGATCATGTTGCAGTGCCACAAAAAGGAAAGGCTTGTGGTGAGTCCACTGCCAAGGAACTGCACACCTTCCAGTCGGAACAATCCCTTCCCAGAGGGATGCTGGATGGGACAGCCCTCCAGTAGAGGAGACAGACAATAACTGGAGGAGTAAATACCTTCAGTGACTACAGAATTAAGACAGATCACAACTGGTATCAGTCAATCACAGTATATTAAACACTGCCATCCTTCCTTTAAAATCACTGCTCTTTTTAACTATTTAATGTTCTTTCAAGCAAGGGGAAATCACAAACATATCCCCCTTGTAAAGCTTTTCCCCCCATTCATTTCCACTGCAGGTTGTAGCAACAAGATGAAAAGACTGATCAGTGAGAGCCCTACCACCAAATACTCCAGCCATGTCCAGGGGGCTCTGCTGCAAAGGTCAGTAATTAGATGAACACTTACTGGTTACTGGTGTTGCATTGTTTGGCGTGTCAGCTCGCAAGTACTGCGTCGTCTGCGTGGAAGGCTGGGATAAACCTTGTGAGCTGCTGCTGTCACTAATACTGTTTGGAAACAAAAGCAGACATCGACATGACCGCTTGCCACGGGAATAAGTGAAAAATTAATGTATCAAAGTTAAACCCAGAAGATTTTCTAGGCTAGGCTTTGGAAGAATGGCATTTTTAAAGTCTCTCACACACTAAGATGCATTTCAGGCAACTCAAAAATCTTAGCACTTCTGTCCTTTGAGCATGAACAACCTCCTCACCTTCGTTTTGCAGAAATTGCTCTATTTTCCAGTACTTTCCCCTCACTTTTGAAAATATCAAGCTGATAAAATACTTACTGCAAGAACCACCCTGTCATACCAGAACCAACAGAACTATTACATTCCAGAGCAGACTTGTATGCATTTGTTTCACGGTACCAAAGTCCCACTGAGAATCAACAACAGCTACGAAAGTCTGAAAGCAGCAGCCTGAGCCCAAGGGAGAGGCACCTGGGACACTGCATAGCTCAGCCAGGTTCTTCAGCCAGAGGGATCTCCTCTTGCTTGCTCTGGGCACACCGGCAGCTAGCACAGTTGCTGTGCTGGAGCGAATATCAACAAGACATCCCCTAGTTCACTGTTGCAAGTGGTGGTTTGCCCTGTGTCACTGTACCTGTCTCAGCTCTCCTTTACAGACCCAACTGCCCGAGCCCATGTTGTCATTTCTCTCCCTAAGGATACTTCTTGCCCCTTCCAGGGCTGCCTACAAAGTGCTTTCAGGATACTTCCTTTGGCTAGAAGGACCATGGCTGCACACAGCATTCCAGAGACACAGCTGAAGCCGTAGCAGGATGTTTTTTGTCTCATCCTCACAGAAGGAGCTGTGGCCACTGTAACAGCCTAAGTTCAGGTGAGAAAGTTTGCAGGCAAAGGCAGTACCTGTTGCTAGCTCTGATGACAGGGCTGAAGAAGCTTTTTTGATCTCCCTCCCAAACACACACAAACATCCCCCTCTTTTTTATAAACCTAAGATCTTCTCCAGTTTTCCTAACTGTATCAGGAGAACAAAGATGACACTGATTAGGGGTATAACCCTCTGCCTTGCCAAATAATCAACACTCCATTTGCCTCTTGGGCAGGTATCAAGCACTGACCAAGTAGTGCTAGCCACCCTTGTAGGGTTTTTAGACATGTTTGGTGATGCTCTCAAGGACCACCACTAGTTTTGAAGCAAAACTTCCTTTAAAAAAAAAAAGGAATCAAGTCAGCTCTTACCCATTATGCCATAAACACAGATACACTTACTGATTTTTTTTCTTTAGAACAGAATCTACTAATTCTCACCATACAAACACCAGGCTTACTGAGTTACAGCTGGCCTCAATCTCTCTCCAGAAACCTTTCTTAGAGTTATTTCCACACTCGCTGTCTTCCAGGTGTAGGGTTCCAGCATGGTTTTTAGCACTAGGTTAAAAGCCACTATTTGTGGTCTAGCTACTCCACTTGAACTCCCTTCAGAGTTTTTGAATTAATATTCTCTGGTGCTGGCAACTTGTTCCTGCTTATTTTAACTGCACTATTGCATCTGCAAGCTGCTCCAATACGATCCACTCTCCAGTGAGTTCCCCGGGAAGAAGTGTCCCGGCACGATCACAGATGTGAACTCACATTCTGTGTTCCTGCTATGGCTGGAAACTCCTTTTGTAACTTGATCACCTCCTCGCCCTACAGATTTCTTTGGCTGGCTTCCTGCTGAAGGCAAGTTTGAAGAAGGAATTATTATTTTTATGCCTGTTGCAAGCTTGAAAAATTATCTTTTTCGTTAGCTTCATTCTGGCTTTTGGGCTTAGCTTGATCATGGTTATGAGCTTTAAGTTTTCTCACTTGCACACCAGTCAGCTTTTTGTCTGATGCCTTCTTGCTTTTAATAGCCTCCATTATTGTGCTGCTAAGCCATGCCAACTTTCCTTGGCACTTTTTCAAGTGCCTTTGATAGGAGGTATGTGAGCGTTCGCTCTGAACTTTCAATACAGTGTTCTTATATAGCCCACGTGCAGCCTGTAAACCCAGCTGACTGGCTTCAGCTTCTATTTAACAACCTGCCCCGTTTTTATTTAGTTCTGGTCTTTGAAATTAAGAGCAACAGCAGCGAGGTTTCCAGCCTTTGCTGCTCCTGGGAGGTCGTCAACCCCAATGCTGTTATCTTTGATTCAGAGCCCCTGAACAGCTTCATTTTGAGCTTATTATTCAAAACCAAATCAAAAGTTGTTTCTTCTCTTACAAATTCTTTGACTAGTTGCTATACCAAGCAGTCACTGACCATACACAATGCTAGGGCATAACACTGAGACTAAATCATCACACTGAACCAGCTTCTCCACCAAGCACTGAGACATCCCATGGCAGTGTCTTTGCTGGCTCCTGCTCATGCTGAAAACCAAACTCCACTGGTCCTGATTTTCAGGCACATTTTGCCTATGACACAGCTCTCACCCAGGAGCACATCCAAGGTTTTGTCAGGTCAGGCCCCTCTGGGCTCAAAAAACAAGTCACTGCATGGCTCCCTGAAGAACTAAACCCCACTGTCTGCAGGGACTTCAGAAATTATCAGAAAGCCATATACTGATTTAAAGCAAGTTCCTTAAGACCTGCAAAGCACAGAATATCAACATCAGATGAATCTTTAGCTTGTATCTCCACAGGAATCAGGTACAGTGGAGTGGATGAAAGGACATTTGATCAAACTGTAAGCTGAGACAGTCTCTCAAAAGCTCGGGGTACAGAATATTCTATACATATATAAAAGCTCTTCCTTTCTGAAGTAAAGCAAGCTGCACATCCTTTAACACCTTCTATTGATTCAAACCCCTCAGCAGACAGGCACAAACAAACTGAGGGAAGCTGACAAGTCATATGGGTAAATAATCAGGCTCTGAGAAACCATCACTACACTGACACACTCCCCAAACCCAAGTGGTCTGTGGACACCAGAGGAGTAAATGGCAGAAAGGAAAAAAACGAAACAGATAAACAACAAGAGAGGAAGATGAAAAGACAGAGCTGCTCTGAGGGGCTGCAGGCAGGAACTGTGCAAGATATCCTTTCAACAGAGGTGACCACCCACAGGCCTGACTTTCTGAAGTATTCAGTTTCCAAACTGGCTCCTCCTGCATGGTTGCACCTGATGCTGCTTGCTCACACAGCCTCAGCCCACCTGCCTTCTCAGCCTCCCCTCAGCCTTGGTGGTTAATCCCTGCTCAGCTGACCCTATTGCCCTCAGGTTCACATTTCCAATCTTTTTTGCATGCATGTGCCAATTTGGTTTTTCTGGATTTAATATGCATTTGAGAGCAAGACCATTTTCAGCTCTAAAACCAAGCAGCTGTAATCCCCAGACTTTATCCTACAGCCAATGTGAGTACTGGTAAATCAATCAAACAGAGAAAACTGAAATTCAATCTCTTGTAAAGTCAGTAAAAAAACAAGTATTTTCAGCATGCCCAGGTATCTATCAAGTTCTCCCTCAGTTCTGACAATCCCCAGAGATCTGATTCTGTCCAAGTGTCCCCACTGTGTGTGTGTGTGTCCTCCACACAACTATCCTGGCAAAAACCCAACGGCCACAACCCTCCCACCCCATAAACAGCAGAGCACCTGCAACTGCTGCCTTTCTGCAGTGCAGCACTTACCATCACTCTGTGCAGGCAGCGATTGTTACAGCTTGACATCAAGAGCAGAGACTGTAAGCTACTACAGAGTGCTCATTTTGAGACCTAAACTTCCACAAATCCAGGTAAACATGTCCCAGAAATGCACTTGAATACATACCTGTCATCCAACTCTATCCTCTTCATGCTGTGAAGATGCAAGACAGCTAATATTATTGCCACCAGGAATATAACAGCACAGCACACGCCTACACTGATATAGAACACACGGGTAGAAGTGGTGGGAGCTGCGTTTACAGGATCGACTGAAATGGAAAGGTGAAGAGTTACTGAACCTTTATAAAAACAACAAACAAACAAAAAAACCCCAAAAAACAATGCAAACAAACCCCACAACAAACAAAACCCCAGGCTTGCCCCTGGTGCCCTGCAGGAACAGGGAGCTGGAGCCAGCCCGAAGGGGCAGCCCATGGTAACCCTCAGAGAAGTGGGCACCACAGGATTCCAGCTGAAGGAAAACAGCTAGCCAGGAACACCACAAAATGCTCTTGTTGGTCCTGCTGGTTCTATTTCACACAACTCCCTGACTCTCCTCCATGGCCACCACACTGCAAACACAGCAGGAGCAGGGACAAACCCAGCCTCTGGCTCAGCAGAGCCCCAGCACAGCAGTGGGCAGGGACTTGTTAGCTGGGCCTGAAGAGCAGGAGTCACCTGTGCACTAGGACACACACCACTATGGTAAATAAAACAAGACTGACACAGAGATGCAGGGTGCTAGCAGTGCTTACTCACTGACCTGATGTACCCGAGCACACAACTTGGAACCAGAGGTTGGGAGAGACCTTCAAGCTCACCCAGTCCAACCCCTCCCTCCATCCCCACTCACCCACATCATCCAGACACCTCTTGAACACCTCCAGGGATGGTGACTCCACCACCTCCCTGGGCAACCCATTCCCACACCCAATCATCTTCACAGGGAAGGAATTTTCCCTGATGTCCAATCTAAATCTTCCCTGCTGCAATTTCAGGCCGTTTCCTCTCGTCCTTTCACTGTGGGCACAGCAGAAGAGACCGACCCCCCCTCACCCCAACCTCCTTTCAGGGAGTTGTAGAGCTTCAGCTTCTCCTCCTGATTTTAGGCTATGATGGGTGGATTACAGCCCCCTGACCTGCATCTTAACACAGATTAATAGGGCAGTTTAATCCTCTCTTCCAAAAGAATCTCAACTGCAGCAATTTAGGGCAAAGTTCTGCCGCTGCGCCTCAGCAGCGGAGGGCTGGCTGTTGGCTGGCCTTAGCTGGTGCCAACAGCAACGTGAGCAAGGGACTGGAGGCACGAAGAGGCAGCAGCCCTAACCATGCCCAATTTTACATCACACATCATGGAGGGCGATTGCTCTGGAAGAGACAGCAGGTGGTAAGGAGAAAGCTGAGCAATGCACTCCACCGCTTATCAAACAGCATTTTGGTAGAATTGTTTACATTTTGGGTGCACAGAGGCTGAGCAGAGTCAGTCAAGGGTATTTCCAGCTAGAAGAGGAGTGAGTAAAAGAAACCACCTCATCCAAATCATTCAACACAAGTCAAAACAGCAAACCAGACAGGTCCTAAAGTTAAGAAAACAGATCAGTCACATGCAGAAACCAGAGCCACCAAGATGGGGTAAAAAACCCTGCTGTTAGGAGACTTGGAATAGGTTTTTTTCCTCTTCACTAATATATATTCCCAGTTAAAATAGTTATTACCAAAAAAACCCACTAAAATATTGGGTATAGTATAGGCTACATGGAGAGTCTTTTCATAGGGAAACAGAAAGAAAACCTCAACTTTTTCATTCTTCCCACCCAAAGGAAGTTGTACGCTCAGAATTACTTACAGATAGCCTTGCTGCTGTTTTTGTCAGATGCTGGAGATTTTACTTCTGGTTCAAGCTCTAAACAGATGAGAGAAAACAATTAAGCTTGGTTCACACTCATTAGTGTAGTCCTTCACAGAAAGTCAATTGCCTCACTTATGGAAAAGCAAATCTGCTCTTCCAAACGGGCGAGCTGACATAGTTAGGACTACAGTTACCTCTAGATTCCCATTTTAAATACCTAACCACTGTATAATAAAAATCACACTTCAAGACACACAAGTCAGCTCTATTTCACCACTGATACATATGTCCATTGAGGCCATGCTTGAATGCATTCAATCCACCTACCTCAAAAAACCCTCTGGCTTGTCCACCAAAGTCCAGAGCAGCAGACAGTAGAAAGAGGAGGTACAGAGTATGTGAGTGTATGCTAAGACACTAAACAAAGACCTCACAGAATCAGTTACTACAGGATAGAAAGTAATTTCTTGAATGTTCAGTCAACACTACCCTGAGCTTTTGGCAGAAATTTTAATTTCTACTCATCCTATGGAAAAGTTAAGAGGTGCAGTCAGGGGCACTGTGCCTTCTCAGCTCATGCTGCAGTCATGAGTGCTTTAAATCTGAGGGATGTAAAGGTAATTCCTATTTAAGTACTCATAAAACCAGAACAAAAGGCACGGGGTCAATACTCAGGTTCACGTGTGAAAGTGATCCTTTAGAAAGGGGATAAACCTCCATGAAGCTTAAAACAAGTGTGCTCACTAAGAGAAGCAGTGCAAAGCGAAGGAAAGCAGGCTGTGGAGATGGCTTCAGATGCACCTCCCTGAGGATTCACATGCAGTTCAGGCAATACAAGGTAAGCCAGTTCAGCCTGATAAATTTGTGAAAAAGTAATCCAGGGAAGAGGGAGGGGAAAATCTGAGGATTTTTCTTTTTTTCCTCTCCCTTTTTTAACTTTAGGTGGAACTATTATGAATGCCTTGAGCAAAACTACTAGCAAGTTCCTGCACAGTTTTAACTTAGGCACTAAATTAAGTCAGAAATCCCTGGATGCTCTATACCAATCAACTCCACACACATAAAAAAAAGTCACTGACATTTTTATGAACCCACAGAAACATGATCTTGGTGAGACAGCCACTTCCTAAACTACACAGAATCATCTCACACCCCCAGGTAACTGTGTTGTGCCTACGGAAGCCTCCTCTGCACATTCAGCAGCCCAATAAGCTACAAATGCATAAGCAGTGCTGACTTCCTCCACTCAGAACATTTGAAAAAGTACCTAGAAAAACATGAAATAAAGGTAAAAATGTCTTTCCTTCAAAACATTATCAGCAAGACCTCCATTTTCACTAGAAACACTTTGAATTAAGAATTATCTTCCCATAACATCAATGCAGGGAACCTGAGTACCACAAAACTTTGCTCAACAACCACGTTCTTTTACCCACACCTTCCAGAAGTTCATCCTTGGACATTCATACTCAAGAGGAGTGACAAACTTCCCTCTGAAAAACCAACTACTGTCCTCAAAGGTCCCACGAAACTCAACAGAGCCAGGAGGAGCATGTAAATAGAGGGTGGCCATCCTCAAACACTGCCTGAGAACAAGACACCCACAGCCATTCTTAAGGAGGGCACAGTTCTAGGAATTCTCCAAAATAATTTCATAGGCATCAAAAGAAAAATGCTTCTAGGAAGCAGCAACAGGACTCAGTGGCTGCTACCCAAGAACAAATTGTGCTTGCAGGTTCCTAAGTCAAAACATAGAAGAGTCAATTTGGGATTTATTTCTGAAGTCTGCAGTATCTACCAAATCTAAGTCTGGAAGCCCCTGCTTAGGCTTATTAAATAGCTGATTTTAAAGTTTCTCATTTTATAAACTAAGTAAAATTTAGTTGTTAATTCTTGGAACAATTTCAATCGAGTGCTGCAGTTCTGAGGAAACTATTTTCTTCCTTCCGAGCGCAACAGAGAAAACACTTTTTGCTGTCTAAGTAGAAAGGTCAATCAACACAGCACAATGCTGAGGAGTTTGCTCATCCATCAGCTTCTGCTCTTACCAAAGTCCCCATTCATCTCTGAACAGCAACATTTTGCCTGGTTTCGTCCAGTCCTCTCCAACATCCACTCTGGGGACTATTTACTCATGAGTACATTTACCTTCCCACCCTATTTTCCTACCACATTTGAAAACACTAAAAGCTTTGTAATATTTGAAACTTAATGTCTTACTTCTGTAGCACATTTTCCTTCGTTTGAAATTTAAAACTGTGATGTTTTTTGATGAATTTATTGTCAAGTTGAGCTGCATGAGTATTGTGACCTCCGAGTCGAGTCTGCCAGTGCAGGAGAGTTCCACACGAAACACTGCAAACAGACAACAGGCACTGCAATGAAGCTCCAGCACTTCTCAGACATTGTGGTGAAAGAATATTTAAGTGATAGGAGTCTTAAATTATGCTTATAATGTACATGTTTAAAGAACTTGCTGTTTTAGCCTTCATGCTTTGTAATTTCAGACAGCTATAAAAATCTATGCCCTCTAATACTTTAAAATTCGTTGATGTGAGTTATATTAAATGTTTGCAGGTGACTAAAATTGTGTTTGTGGATAAATTACCATTAGCAATCCACTAGCTTTGGAGATAAAATGCTGTCACAAGAGAAATCTCTTATCACAGAAAACCAGAAAATTTCATTTTTCTCCTTGTTTTTTTCAAATGCTTTTTTTCACAACATTTAAATATTTCAGCCTCTTCAAATCTGACTGGAATCAAAGCTGAAAGTGATACGGCATTATTTACCTTCTAGCTTATATACCAGTATTTATGCCAACAGAGCAGATACAACCAGCCTAATTCCTGAATGTCTGCTTTCACAGAAAAGTGGTACAAAACCAAAATATCAATGTGTATTTTATTCCCCCCTGAGTATGTAAGAGAGCACAGGGCAGTGAGGAACCACAGCTGAATGAGCAAGGAACGATGCTCATTTGGACATTTCCTGAAACAAATGTAATTGTTTCTAGTATAAGTCCTATGGAGGAGATAACAGACACTCAAAATAGTTTTTGCAGTTTTAAAATTTACCATAAACACTTTAATGTATTAACAACTCCCACACACCTGGAAACGTCCATAGGTGAGAAAAATTAAAAGGAGTTGATTTTAAAATCCATGCAACTGCTAATTATTACTGATGAAAGGGAACAGGAACCTTGTGTGTGTACATACATATTAAAGAAATGGCATTCCCTGTCTAGGAAAATCTCTATCCTCCACTAAACAAGGGGGAAAATGTTACCAATACTGTTACCAATACTGTTACCAATATTTTTACTATTAGTCCCAATCTATAACTCCCTTTGAGTAACATTCTAATTGTTGCAGAGACCAATAAAAATATTGTGTTTCATATAGAAAAATGACAACCTTGCACAACACCATACACACTTTGGAAGAAACAAAGTACCAGCAGAAGGCATTGTTAGCATCAGCACAAGCTGTTCGTGTTCAGGGTGAGGAGTTTGCTTACCTGAAAGGGTGTGAGGAACTTCTCCTTGTAGAGAAATGTTGGCCTGGGGCACAGCCATAGCCATGGGATTATCTACCTGAAATCCCAGTTTATATTCAACCTGTAACAATAGTTGGGAGATGGAACACCTATTAAGAAACCTCTACAGTAGTAAAAAGAAATGTTATTTACAATTTGATAATTTTTCTTGCAATTAAAAAACCATACCTTATTTTCAGAGATTACTGGGGATTTTAAGTGCCCAAATGCAAGGTTTCTTACATGAAGCCTAAATACCAGATTTTTGTGACAGTTCAAATTAAGAAAGCCAAAATAGAAGCCAATCTTGAAATCATTCTTGAAAATCTGGGCCAGAATTTAAAATGCTGTATTAAAAAAAACCCACCACAAACCTCACTTGCCAATTCTTTTAAGCTTAACTTGTTCAAAAGCAGATTTGTTGAAACCTTAGGAATTCAAAAAATTCCCCCTCCTTTAGTCAGTTTTATAAACTACACAGCCAAAATCACTTACAAACAGTTTATTCAATTAGAGTAAAGATTTTGTTTCCACTTAAGAAGCTGATTCTGCAGATATTCATTCAAAAAAGTACACGAGCTACTATAACTAAGTCATAAATTCTTGTGGGAAATTCACCCTGTCCTGCCACACTCAGTCGAATGAATTTGGTTTGACTTTGTCTGCCCCATTATTTTCTTTTTTTCCCCTTTAGGAAACATAATAGGATGCATTTATGTTATCAATTTATTTTTCAGATGCCAAGGGTAGAAACATAACCCAGTTCCTGAGCTCCTACAGACTGCACTACACCACCCTGCAGAGCCAGCACAGATGTGGAGGGGTGCAAACACAGCCATCAAAGCAGGGCTACACAAGTTCAAAAATTCCTATGCAAAATTCACAGGCAGGCCCAAGGACACTGAGGGCAGGGAGAGGGATGCAGGTAGCTCATAGCTGAAGTTGCAACAACAAGGAAGCTCCCTCAAAGGTTCTATTCAAATGGCAAGTGACTGAACCACCTGTGAAAGTGGAATGTGATATTGAGAAGGGCTGGCTTGCACTGTACCCAGTACCACTGCAAGTCAAAAGAAGTTGCACCTCAAAGGGAAGAACGTGGGCAGAAAGAATCTTCAGAAATTGCATTGCTGGAGTTGTTAAATACTTCTGTTCCTATTGCAGTCTGTCCTACTTAAGGACAGATGAACAACCATTGCTCACGTTTAAACTAAAGGAATGAACATCTGTCAGACTGAACAGATCATTTCATATACAAAAAATAACTGGAAATCCTTCAAAATCTAAGAGCATATGCAATCTTTATGACAGCTGGTGTTGCATGCTCCAGCCATGGTGCTTCGGTGAAATAAAAATCCCTTCCCATTTAATCAGGGCTCAGTGATAACACACTACATGCTACTTTCATAGGTTCTTTCCGTCTCCAAACATACGTTTCTAGAAATCTCTAACACACAATTGCTTTACATTTGATTTCCAGAGGCTTCAGTTCATGGCTGCCCCTTCTGTGCGTTCAGTGGACCACCAGAAGAGATCCCACAGCCAGCAGCTGGGATACATACACGTAGTTTGCCAGAAGCAAGAAGCATGAAATAATTCAAAAGAGGTGTTCAACCAAGAAAGGAACAGTTTGGACACAGATCATCTTAACTGAAATCACATAAATAATTCTTTTGCACCTAGCATATGCTAATATTTGCAAAGAAACAAAACCTCATTGAATTCTAACAGTGAGTATTCAGTAAGTAATACAGATCACATCTCAGGTACTCAAACACAGAAGTTACGCCTGCTTACCTTGGACTTAGCGTGCCAGCTGAAGTGAAGATTGTTGGTCTCACTGGGTATTAAGAGATTGAAGGACAATGCGTAGTGATTAACCACATCATTCCTCACATAAGACAACTCTGCATCAAGACCTGCAATGAGAAAGGAAAGAGTAAGAAGGGAAAGGACAGGAGCAGCAGCAACACACCAGGAAAAGCAACTCGCAGTCCCATGAGCTCCACTTGTATTTGAATGTTTCAGCAAATCCCTTCTCCAGTCCATAAATTCAACTGCAGGTCTGGGGATCAACACAGTCAGTATTGCTAAGAAAGCTTCAAATTACCCATTTCAGAGATGCCACAGCCTAGTAAACAGGTGGCAGCTAGAACGTAATGGAAGGAAACCCTCCAAAAGACACTCTCCTGGATGTACCCTGCCTGCTCCTGGGAACCACGGGTCCAGTTTTGCTCTTATTTACACTGTGTACCCTCCAAACAAACTGCTCTGGATTATCAGCTTGTTCATTGCAGGTAATTCTTCATCTCTTGAGCTGAGACACAAAAGCACTGCGGAACCAACTTCAAGGTAAACAGATCATAACAAAAAGCACCTAAGGAGAGGAGGAATGATGACTGCACATCAAGTAATACTGTTAATTACTGTCTACTCTTTGCTCTGTAGACTTTTAAATAAACCTAGATAATTGAAATACCCACAAAACTATCTACTACAGAGCACTAAGGTGCATTTTCCTAAATAAGACACATAATTTGGTATTAAAAATAGCCAAGCTGCTGTTACCTTTTGCTGCACACATTCCAAGGTCACACTGAAGCCAGGGTAGGACCCTACAGCTTGCCCTGGGTGTCATTAGCAATTAGTGGTAAAGTAACCACTGCAAGTTAACCCCCTTCCCTGCAGCTGTAAAATTAATCCCAGCCCCGTATCCTCAGGACAGAACTGTATTTGTAATCAGTACCATTTGGCCTTGTCTCATGCAGCTTTGTTCCCAGTTATATGCTATCCAGCAAGGTATTGACATGCTAGGAGAACAACTGGGCCAGCCAGACACAGGTGTGTGCTCCGAGCAGGATCCACGCCGAGCAAACCAAGTTCAATTAAAATGTTCACTGTACAACTGGGAATGTAAATAATGGAGTTGTTTTTATTATGGCTAGAAAGTCAAGAAGACTGGAGAGGCTGTGACTGCAAGAAGACAGCATATAAGGCATCCTGAAGTTATTCCAAGAATCCAGGGAATCATGAAAGGTTGGGAGTTTTTTGAGAAAGAAAAAAAATAATCAAAGATAACTCTTGAACTGTGCAGTCAAGCTGCATTTGAGGAAAGGCAGAATTAGCCTAAGAGAAATAATCCCTCCTATTCAGTGCAAAAACTGGGCACAGATCAGTGCAAAGTGACAGGCATTCCCTTACTCCAGGACTTGATTTAATCCACCTTGTTTCCACAAGATACAGAAATGCAGCCAAGACATTCCTCTCCATTCTGGTTGCTGTTAACCACGTTTACTCCCTGCTGGCTCATTAGTGTCCTGAAACTTAATCAAAACCCAAGAGTATATAATCACAGATACTGGGGGGTGCTGAGGGGGAGAACTCCAGGGACTGGATGCATAGAAGGAATGAGCAGAACAAATAATCCCAGGGAGAAATGCTCTCACAAACAAGATCTTGAGCAGGGAAAGATGCAGGTGATGCCTTAAGTGCTGCTTAATCAGCCCAAGACTGTGTATTTAAAAAGAAGTTAAGCCTTTATTCTCTAATTTGTCCGTATTTCCGTTCAATAATAAAATGCAGAAGCATATCCAACAGTAAAATGTGGAGGAGGGGGAAGCATACACACACACACACCTGGGAATGAAATCAAACTTTGAAACACGTAAGAGAAACAGCAAACTTCCAAAAGAGCTTGCCCAGATACATCCCTATACATGAAATCTACCTTGGATTTAGAAGACATGGGAGGAGTGTGGAGAAGAGCCCACAGCTATCAGACACTTGCCATCAGATCCAATCAAGATGGGAAGCTTTATGGGCATAAACTTCCTGAACAAATTATTCAAATCAAACCTAGCGAGTAAAAGTTATTAAAAAATAATCATGAGGATAACAAAATGATTAGCAAGTGAAACAATGAAACTGCTTTAGGAATAAAGAAAACCTTCTTGTGCTGATAAACAGTCACACCAGCAATTAGAGGTTCACAAAAACATTTCAGAACCCATAACACTAAGATTTCCAAGGTGATAAAGCTTGATTTAATATAAACTTCGTAGAGAAACTGGTCATAGGAGTCAGGTGGGCACCCAGCAATAAAATTGCCTGTTATAAAACCCAGCCTTTATAAAAGCAATGGAAAAGGCAATCCTAACTGAAGCTATCAAGCATAATTACCTTTATGTCCAATAACACCTAAAGGTGTACAAAGCCCAATTACCCTACAGAGCATCAATCAAACCTTTACGTTTTAATAGTGGTACAACACAGAGTAATTTGATTATATAAACACTAAAGTTTTAATGCCTGTGCTGCTGTAAAAGCCTCCACACCAACACGCGATGCTAATTACAGGAATTTCAACAGCGTCATGTAAGAACAGCATGAGAATCAATGTTGAGTTTTATTGCTCCAAGAAATTATACTCTAACTGAAAGATTGGCACATAAAATAATGCAAGAGGTTTTGTAGTATAGCTCTAACTCACAAAGAAGATTGCCTGGCTTAGTGTCACGTTTCCATCAGGGGTCTACAGAAAATACCTAGGGAAGAGTATAAAATGAAAGCAAACACAATGACACCAGTGGAACCTCTGTGATTCTGGTGCCTGTGGATCACAAAAACAAAGTAAAAGGCAGTATCCCAACAGCTTCCCACTAGACTTTGTTCTTCTGTAAATTTGGATAAATGTTTTCCTCAGACTGTGGAAACCAACAGATCCGTACTCAGGAAATGTCAGTGTTTCAGTACTGCATGGTAACTATTTCCATTGAAGTCTATCAACAACTAAAACGTTCCCTCTGGAGCACATCTTTTCCCCATCAGTGAACTACAGACCAAACGTACAGCTGAGAACCTGTGTCCATACCAGACAAGCAAGCTCCTATCTCCTCACCTCCAATCCCCCCAGTACAGATTTGCTTTTCATCCTTCCATCCCCGATTTTCCATCCCCTCGCTGCCTGTCCCACCTCAATCCTGAATTCCTGAAGCACTTTGTCCACACAATTTCTTGCAATCACGCCAGCAAAGCACACAAACAATTGCAGCTGAACCTGACAGCCAACCAAAGCACACTGGCTGTCCTGCCTGACATGAAGGAGCCCAGGTGCCGATGGCCAGCGATGCCGGGAGCTCCAGCACGTCCCAGCAGCAGTGAAAGCCAGAGCTGATGAGCTGTGTGATCCGAGTGTTCTCGATGCAGACTGCCACTGCTTTGCTCACTGCATTCACTGCATTCCTTGGGCTTCCTCCTGCCAGGCTCCAACAGCCCTGTGCTGCTCAAGGCGAAGGACAAGGGTACCACTGCGAAGACACTGGGCAGATCACACCTGACCTCTCTTCCAGCCTCAATGAGTCTGTGATTCTATTCTAGGATTGTGGGAAGAGACCTTCAAGCTCATCCAGTCCAACCCCTACCCACATCACCACGCACCCACATCACCCAGCACCACATCCAGACACATCCTGAACACCTCCAGGGACGGTGACTCCACCACCTCCCTGGGCAACCCATTCCCACCCCCAATCACCCTCACAGGGAAGGAATTTTCCCTGATGCCCAACCTGAATCTCCCCTGCTGCAATTTAAAGCCGTTCCCTCTCGTTCAGATCAAGCTGAAGTTCAGATGAAGAGAACAATGACCAGACAGGTTCATATATGTTCACCGAGCAGTAGCTGAGCCACCTCTACTCAATCAGATACTTTGTTCCTCCTTATCTACACACCAGGTAACTGTGCCTCCCCACCCCTGAGATGTTCAGACTGATTAAGTGCTATCACTAACTCTCTCCAGCGTAGACATTAAAAATTGTTGAGGAATTTGCAGGAAACACCTTAGGCTCCATTACCATGGCAGTTTAACTCAGAACTGCTTTAATTCCGCATTTCACCTTTTTCCTTCAGACATGCACACTTACACCCACCTGGCAACGTTCCTTCTTCAAACCCTCACCAAGCCCACTGCAAGGAGTCAAGCTGGCACTATGCAGGCAGGAAAAAAAAAAGGTGGGAGAACACCCTTCAGTCAGTTCAACTCCCCCGAGTCAGTGAGGATGCTCAGGAGCATCCCACATGGAGGGCACGACTGCAGCAGCACTGACTTACGTGGAGCTTACACCAAAATAGTACTACTGTTACCATATCCAGGGAGTCAGGGCTCTTTTTGGGAGCACGCTTTGGGGACAGGCAGCTTCAAAAGGCTGTATTAAATTAAGCAAGTTGCTCTGGTTACACAGCCTGAAGCACTGACCGCAATTTTCCACTTTTTCAAAACACATGAATCCTTTTCAAACACAGTAGCAGGTCGCCAAGGAAAAGAAGACAGAAACAAGGTTCATTTAGCCAATTGTTTCACTAAAACCTATTGACACAGGAGGGGGAGGGAAAAGGTAATTCTGCAAGATGTTGGGTTCCTTCTAAGGTGGTGAACACTCCTTCTCCAGCTTGCACTTTGCATAGAGCATCCCGGAACAAAGCCAGGCTGGTATGGGATGCTGTATGTCACATATGGAATGACAGAAGGTGGACCTAGAAGAAAAATGCACTACAAACAGCTAGAGAAAATGGGCAGCTCCTCAAGAATCATTTTTTAGGCAAAGCGGTAAAAGAAAAGGGGGTGGAGAACCTTAAAGAAATACCAAAAAGTTGGTATTTCAGCAGAGGAGCAAAAGAAGCTGCTCAGAAATTGCTTCTGTCAGTTTGAGCAGCACATTGGCAATCTACAACAAACGGTTTTAAAACATCAGCTGCAGTTTTGCTTTGGCAATCCTCCTTGAACAAGCCCGTATGCAGACAATGCCCAACACTCAAGGATCTCGTTTCTCATTCCTTGGACTTGTCTAACCTACGCCGACTCACATGAAAACAGTCAGCCCAGTGCTCTGCTTTGATTTCCAGGCAAAACCACCACCCTCTTACCCAGGCAACCCCCAAATCTCATTATTAATTTCCACGTCTTTGTACCTCCCATCCTTGGGCGTAAACTTGAAAGAATAAATTAGAGCTGAACACAAACAAAAAGGTAAATTTAAGCAGCACCATAGAGAAAGCCTGCCATTCTTCACACTGTTTAACATAACAAAACATCTTAGGGAACTCAGAAAGGAAGGGGAGAGGCCAATTTTCATTCTCAAACGCAAAAGATGCTGAGCAGCCCTTGTGTTCATGACAAAATTGGATTATGTCAGTCTAGCAGCCTAACAAAACACTTCTTTTCAAATGCCCTTGTGTAAATGCAGTCTAGCTTTAGCTCATTTTTTTTCCTTTTTAAGCACAATATACAAAAGAAACTTGCTGCTATCAGCATGGGAAAAATTAGATTTTATGCTTGTGAAGCAAATCTATCCTGTAACATGCATCAGTAGTAGCACATTCTTAAACAGGACAACAGTATTTAGGTGTCTGTTGCCCCAGGTAACAGACTTCCAGCCATCATAACATAATTCTGGAAGATTGTGGCTAAAAAAAAAGAAAATCACAGATGTATAATGTAAGAGTTAGATGAGATTGCTTTCAGTGAAACACTGCTTGCAGCAATATGGACATCAGCCCTATAGCTGATATAATTGGGTCTCCCAGCTGCCTACCCAACTCTCTGGTAGATTCCTGTCTGTGTACAGAAGTGACTGAAATCAGTGCTCGTTTTCTTAATACGCTGGTCTGTAATTTGTGTTTCCTCAGCAGCAGCTGAGAGGTCAATGCAGTGCAACATCAAACCACCACAGCCCTCCCAAGGCACACCGCTCCGGCTCCTCGCTCACAGCCACTGAAATAAATTAATCAAGAGGAGTTACACAAGTTATTATCTTTATGTGAATATTCTGTTTGTTCAGGGGTTTAGGTGCTCCAGGGAATGATGTCCCCACTCCTGAGCAGCTCGGCTGGGTTAGCCCTCTGGCCAAACCAGAAGCTTCCACTCCAGGCTGAACATTCACAGGAAAGACATGAAAAGCTCCAACAGCACAACCATCCACTGCCCAAGTCTGTGCAACCTACTCCAGAAACACACAGGATCCTCCTAGCATGAGCCAATTTACTCTGTTGAAGAAAGGTCTTCCCTCCCACCCCCTTCCTTTTTCCTTTCATTACAAATGCACCATAAGTCTGAAACACTGACTTTAAATCCTAAGGTTTTCTTTTTCTGCAACAGGTTCTGCAAACACACACCGGAAAAATTCTGCAGTTTTCACACCATCAGCCTAAGCACAAGGAAACGTGGCTGAAGAATTACAAATCAGCTCTTAACTACCCAAACTTTCTTCTTTTCAGGATAGAAAGAACACTTTCCCAGAGCAAGCCTCCTCGGTTTGAATGTACATTACTAGTTCACATCAACAAACAGCTTACACAGGGCTGAAACTACAACTGGGAGTTAAAAAAGGAGGAAATGAAATACAAACTGATCCACCTGGATCAATTTAGAAAATAGGAAACCATTGGAAATGTAATACTAACCATCTGAATATATACACACACAAAAAAACCTGCTTATATCTATTTGTACATATCCAATATATACACCAACGACTGTGACCTTTGCTTTAATGAAACAAGTAACAGGTTGTAGCCTCCTGCTCGCATTTTTACTCAAGTTTTCCACAAAGCTACAGTCTGCCAGCTATAGCTGTTCGTCTGGAATTTGGGCTGAAATACTTGCTTCTAAATGTCTTGCAGGCCATGAGTCTCTGGAAAAGATGACTGATGAAAAAAGATCACAGGGAAAAAAGTTAAATCTTAAGCAACACTGAGATGATGAACAAACAAACAGCTTTCCACTCCAAACACAGGTGCCAGAGAATGTCAAAGGACATTGTTCAGCGTCGAGTTTGAAAGACAAATCCACCAGTACTCACTAACACACATTGTGCCTTTTGCTTAGAAACATTTCTTTCCTAGCTGGACAATAGTCCTGCACACCACTCATCTAACACACACTAAAAAAAAAACCCAAAACACCAAGACAAAAGAACCTCCCACTTTTTGGGACAACTTCCTACCTCTACATGAAGTTCCTCACTGCCTACGTGCCTCTATCTCACAAAGAGCTCTTCTGAACTTCAGCCTAAGCTTTGCTAGAAGGGAATGGCTTATATAATCCAGTACCATAGACCTTGAAAAAAACAAACAGTATTGAGTGCATGGAAAACAGGCCAGAAATAAAATCACAGCTTGATGCATCCCAAGGGATACCCAAAGGTGCAAACTCTGTGGAATTGCTCTAACATTCGCTCATCAGTGTAACACTGACTGGTGAGGCTCCAGAGTTAAATCCCTTCTCACCTCCACGGAAGGCTTCTCCCACCAGAAGATGCCTCAGTGGGAACAGCACAGCAGCTTTGGAAGCTCCCCCAGCTCTTGCCCAAGGGTAGCAGAGAGCATACAGGCAGTGGTTATTTACACCAAGGGCTTTGTTACCTGTGCAGAGTTCACTTTTTGTGAGCTGGAGATGGGAAACATTATGTAAGGCATTCAACCTGAGGAAATACTCAACATAACTCCAAGACAATGACTGCATCCTTGAAAACCGAGACTCCCTAGCAGGGAATCTTCGTAGGAAACTTCCCAGCATCTAGCAAACAAGAGGAAAAACTCTCAGCTGAGCTCTCATTAAACCCTCATGAATTTTCACTGACCGATCGATCACGCACAGTGCACCTTCCTGATGCTGTTAAATAGAATTTGCAAGTTCAACACCACAGGCAAACAGGATTTTTCTCACTGAAAGGCCCTTCTGAAAGTCAGAGCAGACCTATTCCTTTCTATGGGAAGAAGCTTACCACAGCAGATGGCACTTGCTGAAGTGAAAGTGTAAGGAACTTGGCAATATTCAGCTCAATCAATACAAAAAAGAGAGACATCAATTGTTCCCAGGACCCAACTGCTTACTCTTTTGTTTGTCTCTCAACAGTGGCACCAATTACATTTCCACAGCCTTTCCTGCTCATTCTTCTCCCCTTCACCTACAGAAAAATCCATTTTTCTGATAAGCAAGAGAGAAAGCTGAGAAAATGGTTAGGAGATGACACTCTCCTTAACAGAGAAAAGTTAAAATAAATAAAATAAACTACCCAAACTCCACGTCTCTTACCTCAGAGCAGAGCACAAGTAAACACTGCTCCTGAGAACACCTCATAAATGAAATTTGCCCATTTGAAACATCAAAAAGAGAGAAAAACTACCAAAACTCCCAACAAGACCAGCACTGTGACCAGCAAGGGCAAATAGGACAAACAGGAACAGGAATGGTGCAGCTACAGGGTGGGAGGAGACAGAAAGGGAACTCTGAATTTCCTAATTCAAGTGTGCGTGATGTTTTTATAATATAAAAAACTTCATTCTTCAGTTATCCCCATAGGAAAGACAATAAAATACAACACTGCAAGCCACTTTCAGAAGGGTGCCCCTGCCAGTGGCCGCAACGAGATCAGTAATAAGCACCCAACTGAGGACAAATTAAAAAAAACACACTTAAAAACCAAACACACACACCCACACACCTCCTTCAGAGCATCAGGCTTCTTGGGCTCTGAATTCGTGCTTCTAGTTCTGTGACTGGACTGCTGAAGGGATAACACACCCTTCGTGTCTGTTGAGGTGCTTTGGAAGGCTCCCATCATAGGGACAGATTGTTTAACACCAAGCCAAGCTCCACACAAAGCAGAACAGGTCCGCTCGCTTCTGAGGCCATCTCTGCACTAAGGAAAAAAACACCAAGCTCCATGGCTTTCCTTGTATGAGAAATTCCAAGGTTATCCACCAAGGATAACCATTTTTAGTTTATCAGCCTGCTCAGCTTCACCATCAGTACCACTGGCATTGTGTATTCTGAGCGGCTGCAGCTTCTCAAGCCTACCAAGCAGCAGCTCCAATGCCTACATTAATGCTCTTATCTTTCCCAAGCAGCATGGTGAAATCAATATACTGGTTAATTTAATTACAGCTATTCAACACCCAGTAAGTGGCAATGAAATTCTAAAGCATCACATTAGTTTCATGCTGTTGCTTCTGCTCCCAGATCTCCAAAGCAGCCAGTGCAAATATGCGAGTTATCCGCTTGAAAGAAGGACAAAGGCAGAGATGGAAGAGAAATAATGTGCTTGAAGCCTCTACTACCATGCTCTTTGTACCTCCACAAGGCATTTTCAGAGAGCGTTGGCATTCATTCTTACACAGGATCTGCTGGTGCTGCTGCTGCCATTCAGGGGGGTAAAAAAAAAAAATCAATTCATCAGGTACAACTCATTAAATGCCCTTCAGCCTTTACACACTCCCAGCTTTCACAGCCAAGACCTACGGTGGGATTTTAATACTGCACACCAAGGTACTGCAGGAATAGCCTCTAACTCAAGGCTCTTCCACTGCAAGAGAAGCAGTGGAGTCAGTGACACTCCAGTCTGAGTAGTTTCAGGTAGGAATTAGTCATCAAGCAACCCTGTTCTGCTAGAGCTCAGAACAACTATGAGCCAAGGCACAGCTGGAATTCGCCTCATTCATTCAGCTATCCCAGTATCCTAACACAGCTCTGAATAGCAGAAGGGGAGGAGAATAACACAAGACTTCCCCAAATAATTCATCTTTTAAAGTACCCGCGTAGCAGTGAGTACAGCATAGCTCCCACTCACAGGAAAATGCCACTCTGGGATTTTTCATGCCTTTGAGCATGATCCTTATCTCTCATCTTTCCTCTGCCCAGATGGTGTTCGGGAGCAGTTTCAGTCCCTGCCTTCCTCCCGCTCCCCTGAGCCCTCCTGGCTGGCTTTTCTCATGCATGCAGGGAGCTCTCTGCCTCCATTTCCTCTCTCTTGTTCCCATTCGGTCCACACACTGGAGGGAGGAAGAAAACATGTATTCCAAGAGGCCAAACAATCAGCAGTGATAAATAAGATGCTTTCGAAAAATAACACGGGTGTAAAGTCAGAGCAGTGAGGAATGCAGCGTTGGGATTTCCCCCCTCCATCAGGCTAGCCTTCAGTCTCAGAGGTCAGGTTTCTTCCAAGTCCCTGACACATGAACACCACAAGAGCCACAAACATTTATCACTAGACAGACCTTGGCCTCTCAGGAGCTGAAATGGCTGCTTCCTCCCCGGGCTGAGCGCCGACAGAGCCACGCCGAGCCGCTGCTGCCCATCCTGCCTCTCCTGAGAGGCCAATTTGCAGCAGCAAATTGCTTTCACCAGGGAGGATTCAGACAGAGCCCCCAGCATTTTTGAGCCCCGACACATCAGCCGGTGTGATAAAGCAGGCTGCAGGAATCAGCCACGCATCTCAGCAACACAATCAATACACACAAGGACCTGAGTATTTCCCAGACTCTCCTCTTCACGGCAGTCACACAGAATAAATTATTTCAAGGCAATCCTAACCCAGGGCAGGAGCTGCCTCCGCTGGCACCTCTCCCGACGGCCTTCCACAGGCTATTTCAGACTTATAGAAGCACATTCTTCTGCTGCTCTGCAAGCATTGCCAATATTGCAGAGGGCTTTTGTGGCTGCCCATCTCCGGGGGAACAGCTATCCACACGCTATTTGAACTCTGCAAATGAAAAGTGAGGTAATAGAATGGAAAAGGGCAGAGGAACCCCAAGTGCATCTTGTTCTCATAAACCTCGGAGCAACGCTGACAGGAGCCGTGGTGCTCGGTAAATCAGACGGACAAGCATCCAGTGCACTGAAAGGCTCCAAAATGAAAACACATTGCTCAGCTCCACGATGCAAGGAGCGTGTCACAACCTGCTGCAGCTCGCAAGCAGCCAGATGTTGCTGTGTGCACCCTCCAAGCACCCTGCCAGCCTTCAGCCCCCCCTCTCCCCCTTCCCCAAAGCGGACCCCAGAGACATTCGCTTGCAGCACCAAGAGCCCATCCAATAAGTACCAATCACAGACTATCATTAGACCAAAGGGCTTCACAGGGCAAGGTAGTAAAAAAATGATACTAGAAATATTACCAGGCTATGATCAGCAGTTCAGGTTTGTTACAGCGCGTGGCATCTGCCCAGGTCAGGAGCTTGCTTTCCACCCAGCAGCATGCATGCACGCACAGTGATTTTAATTTAAGTCCCTTTTGAAGGGCCAAACGAAGCACTAACAGGCAGGTTCTCACACCTCTGCAAAGGCCACAGCTACACAACACTGATTTCTGCATACAACACCATTCTTCAGAGACAAGTGCTTAAAAGCCAGAAGACATTTAAGAACGTGTATGCAGCAGAACCAGATTCCGAGTTGTAGGACACTTGTCTTCAAGACCTGAGGGTGCTCAACCATCTGCTCCTCAGCAGACATCTCCTTCATCCTCCTGCAGCTACACAGAGGCTCTTTGCTGTGTTTTTTGTCCTAGAGGCAATCACGTACAAGCACCTGTAAGTCACCATTTCTCATGGAAACTCGGGTGTTACTAAAAACCTCCCAGCCCTAGCTCAGTGGTGGTGGGTCTAGGTCCTGGTGCTGTCAAGGACAGGCTTTAACAAGGCCCTGAAGCATTTCAAGAACCACGAGAAAGAAACACTTTAACCTTTCACTAATCTGAACATCCAGTTCATCCCAACACACCCATTTGCAGCTCCCTTTTGTAACAAGGACAACTAGGTGACAGACAAAGGAACAAGAGGACTTTCAGTCACTTTAAGTGCAGTGCAAGCACCATAAAGCACTTTTGGCACCAACTCCTGTAGTCAAGTCCCCAAAACAGGGACATTAAGAAAGTTGTCCCACAGTATAAAACTGAGACACCACTTGATCAACTGCTGCATTGAGTAGGAGATGTTTGGTCTCCATGTGAAACTCAAAGCTGCATTTGGCCCGTGATTTACCAGGGCTCTGCTCAGCCCTGGGGAGGCCACAAGAGATGTGGAGCTACTGGAGAGAGTCCAGCAGAGGACCACAAAGATGATTAAGGAACTGGAGCAACTCTCCTATGCAGAAAGGCTGAGGAAGCTGGGGCTGCTCAGCCTGGAGAAGGCTCAGGCAACCAACATACATAAATATCTGAAGGTGGGTGCAAAGAGGATGGAGCCAAGCTCTTCTCGGTGCTGCTCAGTGACAGGACCAGATGCAACAGGCACAAACTGGAACACAGGAGGGTCTGGCTGAGCATCAGGAAAAACTCTCCTACTGTGAGGGTGACTGAGCACTGGCACAGGCTGCCCACAGAGACAGTGAGGTCTCCATCCTTGGAGATATTCAAAAGCTTCTGTACACAGTGCAGGACAACCAGCTCTAGGTGGTCCTGCTTGAGCAGGAGGTTGGGCCAGATGACCTCTAGAGGTCCCTGCCAACCTCAGCCACCCTGAGTCAGCAGTACAATTTTAAAAAACAACCAACCAACCCTCTGCTGTAATAGATTTTGCATCAATTTTGCATCTTGCAACCAGACAACTCATTTTAGCAAGCTGCACACTGGCTTCACATGAAATTCTAGAACGCAAGTCAACGAGTGTTAAATCAATTTAACCCTGTAATTAAGCAAGTGCAAATATAAAACCAACAGAAGGCAGCACTCAGTATGATCACTCAGAAGAAACCAGGCCAAAGAACACTAAGTTTGCAAACTCAGTGTAGGAATTCTGACTTTCAGATTCTCCTGCAGTTCTAATTCAGCCCCCCCCCAGGCATGCCTTACCACAGCCTTCAGTTACATGATAACGTGGTATTTTCACCCCATGGGACTAAAGTCTCACTTAGCATTCAGGCTAGACCTGTCTCTAAAAAGAACCAGAGCCATGGGATGAGGAGGGCTATCCACAGGACAGATTTCATAGCCAAAAGCCATGCAGCTTACAAAAAAAAGCCCAAAAACCCTGCAAGAACAGAGAGGATTGTCCTCACTGCTCAAGCACCTTGTTACTGCCATAAAAAGTTAGGTGCTACCTCCTGAATGCTGCAAAAGAACTGCCTGCAATGCAGGGAAAACTGCTTAAGCCAAGTTTTCACAGGCAGCTATTGATTCCGGTCCTCATACTCGGAGGGTACAACCCAAGGTCTCCTGCAAGGCTGAGCTGCAGAACTGCCAAGAACTCCCAGCTGAAGGTCTCAGAGATCCACTGTGAATGCATTAAGAGCTAAATTACACCGTGTACTTTAAACAGACCAGATCAAACCCGTAATTATTAAAGCGAGCTACTTCATATCAATGGGTATTTTTAACCTTATTCTCTAAACCTGAGCTCATTACCTGCAAAGCAGAGCTATGTGCACCTTTATATCCCAGATGGGAGGAGCGTTTCAGCATTAGGCAAACACCACGTTCTGATTTCTCAGGGGAATCTGAATGGAAGTCACTACATCAGTACAGACCCTCCACTGAGTAACTGATTTCACACCATCTGCCCTGCGTGTCGAGCACCACAAGGCAGTCACTGGGAAAGAGTGGTTCAATGAGGTGGTGTTATCATGCCTATGTAGTTAGCCACTCTCCAAGACTCTCCAAAACCTCCTCCAGGTTTACGTGCTGGCCCAAAAAGAACGGGTTCCATAAGAACCAGCTCCAAAAAGCTACAGACCAGGGTGCTGAGAGTTCACAGACACCCCTAAAAAGGGTTGTGGTGCTCCGGGTGTCTCTCCCCAGCAAGCAGCTTCTCCTCCTCCTCCCCGACTCTCCACTACCCTGTACCTCACCCCTGCTCTCATCTCTGGCTCCCACTGCCATCGCTGAGGTCACCTCAACCAAGTCCCCTTGATCAATTCCTCTCTCCCTTTCTACCTTTATCCCATCTATCGCTGAATCCTGCCTGGTGTGAGTGGAATCTGACACATCCAAGTATGTGAAAACCACAACTCTTCCCCCTCCCTCAAGGCTTATACTTTGGGTGGCTGTGAACATTTCCCACGGGAATAGCAAGAGGTATTTCTGACAGAGACACCATCTGCCTGCCACACAGCAAGTCCCGCTTTCAGACCACGAGAACTCCGCTGCTTTTCAAAACAAAAACCCATCTCACACAACAAGACGAGCCAGTTTTCTCCAGTTTTCTCCTCTGTAAGGTTCTGAAGATTTCAAAACAATTCCTCCTAAGGCAGGCACGTGGTGAGAATCACACAGCCTAACGGTGGAAGTCTGGTGTAAGCATACAGGAAGGCAGTGGGCAGTTCTCACTACAAACCGTAGTAAGCTGTCCTATGTCCACGCCACTGAAAGAACAGCCACAAATTATCTTAAGCAAGTCACTATTTCATTTACAGGAGCCACAACCTGATTAAAAACACCAGCCACGGTTCTGTAAGACACCAAACTCTGGTTTTGAGGAGAGCAGAAGTGCTGCAAAGTGCCACTGGACTGGTGCAGCCTCAGCAGTGGAGAATGTGCAGGAGTACAGCCCCACAGATCTTACCCCAGAGCCTGGGGATGCTCCAGCTCTGCACAGGGGACGCTGATTCAGGAATTCCCAACCACACGATTACATTTGTTCCGAACCAGATTTGTGATCTAAAGGTGCACGGGGGTGATATTAAGAAGCACGAACACACACCACAGGCTGTAGTAACCCCATACAACATCTGGGTTTGCTAGAGCTTCAGAAAGCCTAGGAGGTTTCTGATCAACCACAGCAAGACAGCAGCAGCGACCGAGTTTGTTTGGAGACAAAAGGTGCAGGAAAGCAGTTCCGATGCTTATATTGGACATCTCCCTGTCCTCCAGGGATGACCATCCCAGCACCCACCGAGCCACCACGTTCCTCAAAGAAGTTGCAGCAGCTGAAGCTGCTCTTTGAAAGTTCCCGCACACCGATACTAGTGCTGAAACCCTAGGGAACACAGTTTGGAGGCTACAAAACTGAGCATTTTAGAAGAGCTCATTTTGTTTTCAGAAGTGTGAAGAACTGGAAAAACACACGTCTGCCTTTGGACTTCCTTCTGCCAGAAGAATAACTAAAGTTATTGAGGTTTGATTGCCTGTGTCTAGGTGCCTAAACCATACCTCACCTACAACAGCTAGTACATGCAAAGGATACCCCTAAAACTAAATCTGCTCACGACAACAACATAAGGTAGGTCTTGAAAGTTTTGTTCACACCAGATTCCTAGGGATCTGAATCCCACTAACTGAGAAAAGTGCCAGTTTATCTCCACATTAGACTCCAGTTTCTCCAGGCCCTTGGGGTCACAGAAGCAGAGCAGATCATTAAATGTCAGATACTTTAAGTGATCCAAAACAGCTACAGGCAGCTTGAGGAATAAGTGACTTTAGCCACCTTAGCAACAGACACCCCTAAGGGAGGTTATGGGATACTTTAAGCAATAGTAACAGCAGATCTTCCCCCCTCAGTTGCTACTTAATGATGAATAATTACCCCAGAGGACCACGGAAGCCTGCGCAGACCCAACTAACACACTCCAGGCACCGGGCTCGGGGAAGTGCAAACCTTACCAGCTGCTATTTCCAAGATTAACTACTTGTTTAGAAGCTCAGCTAAACAGCAAGCCTGACGTTTTTATCCTCTATCTGTAGCAGAGCATCTGGCAGCAAGCACATGCAATGCAAAACCTAGAGCAAGCCTTGGGGGAGGAATGTTTACAGTGCCATTCCCTCCCCAGGTCCCTGCCTTTAGTCAGCTGCGTGCTCACAGAGTTCAAATTCACCAGGGAGATTTCTATTTTGCCCATTCAGTGCAAATAAAGTCACACACTGCTTGTTTCTCAGCTTACAGGGCACTCACTGGAAAACAAATCCCCGGGAATACCAACGTATTTGTTTTGAGAGTCCAGCCACCAACTCTAAACAAGAGCCTGAACAAGCCAAAGCCTACAGAAAACAAATCTTTGTTTAAAGCAGGGGCTCTCCAAGCACAAAACTCCTGTGAAAGCCTTCCTTCCGCAGCAGGCCAGATGGGGGACTTCATGAACTGTCTCCAAGTACTCGCACAGAAATTGTCAGCCTGCCTAGAAATTAAGATTCCTTTCACACACGCACCCAATTATTGCCAGGTCTCCTCTCTGCCCTCTGAATGTCACTCGCCTCGCTAATTAAATCACAGGCCTGAACTCACCTCTCCCAGGGATTACCCTGCTTCCGTGGGGCATCATCCCCAGTCACCTCAGCCTAGGGAACCCCCTACTGCCAGGGCAAAGCCCAGGACCCTTCTCTTCCTTTAGAACCCCAACCACACACAAGGCAGCACAGAGACTCTTCCTAGGGTCCCCAGACTCCTCCTTGCCCCCCACAATCTCCTGCTGACCCCCAGATCCCCCCAAC
>VZRW01000477.1:0-22417 GCA_013398125.1 Aegotheles bennettii
AAAAATAAGGACAATGACAATGTATCAGCAGAAAATCTGGCTTTACTTCCTTTGGTATGGTTTATTTAACCAAACAGTATTGAGTCTATAAACAGCTTCAGACATGCTCAAATGCATGCAGTTGTGAGAAGCCCAAAAAATAAAATCAAATTTTAAAAAAAATCACTTCATTTGAGTCATATATGGAAGAGCGTGAAAGCTCCAAATGAGTTAATCTGCAATTAAGTTTTATGCTTGGATGGGTTGTCCCCTGGGACTGAGCTTTCCATCCCAAAGTGTACCAGCAAGAGTAAAGAACTAGCACGTGCCAACAGAAACCTTGTTGTGTTTGTGAAAGGAGTTAAACTGGGAGGAATCCATGGTCTTGAAAGGTTTACTGGGGGGCAGACCTCATCGCAGTGTCTGTCTCGCGTAACTCCTCTATCCCCCAAGAACTGAGCATGGAGCCTGGCCCTAAACCCTTGATTTTCTCTTCTGTAGTGCACAGTGAAGACAATATTACCTTGACGTTCAAAACTTCACGGTCTTTTGAGTCAGTGTCTGCTCTCCACAGCACAGTGAAACTCCTCTACCGTCAGTTACAATTCCTGCTCTGCACACTGTGCCAGGGAAGGAGACACCACGCTGCATGCTTCAGGGTTGGAACAATCCAACCACCCCTGGTTAAACAGCAACACCTCTAGTATTAATCATTAATGCATTAGGAACTGCTTTCCCATCCTTGTTCCTCTAAACACAGCCAGATGTGGCTCTGAGAAAGCCCCCGCTTACTGCTGATTGAAAGGAAAATTTAAGAAACTCAATGGCACCAATAGATACATCTTTCACTTCAGAGAAACTCAAAGGAACACGGAGGTTATAAGTGCAAAGCCATGACACAGCTAACACCATCCACTGCAAAGGAAAGCAGATTTTGAAGGAGAAGGACGCATGTGGAATTCAGGATTTATTTTAAGGATTAAAACACGCAGCATTTGCTGGTGAGATCCTGAGTGATGGGTAAGTCTGTCCTCTAGGTCTAGTGGGAGACTTCAAATACAAGCCCCATAAACCAAGTTTTGTGGTGTTTTCAAACCTTGGAACCTTTGAGGAGCTTGGTCAGCTCTGCAGACATGGCAGTGCAGGTGCCTGTGGAGAGCTGGTGACCATCCCAGGAGCCACAGATTGAGCAGTGGGCAGGGTTGCCCCAATGGAACAGCATACGGAGGGTCAACTGGGGCCCCAAGGAGAACAGCAAATCTTCTCAAAGCTAAGCAAGCTATGGCCTCTTGAAGGAGTAGGATGTGAAATGTATGAGTTACTGGGAAAACTGCATTGCTGTTGCCTTCCCCATACACACCTTGTGCTACACAATCGAGCTACAAGGCTGCTTTCATGGACACTGTCCCTGCTTGTTTCTCATGACTTGGGCAGGAAAGAGTTTCCTCACAGAGTATGAAAAGCCCTGGTTAAAGTCTCCTCTGTGGTACCACTGTCACACAGGTAACACACCTCCTACCTTTGCAGCCTCTTGTTGCTCCACAGCTAGAAGAGTTCTCCTCTAAGCCCTGTGCTTAATCTCGGGTCAGGCCCATGGGGATGGTGGAGAACTTGGCCAGGTAAGTGACATGCTGAGCCTGGCTGATGATGTCCTACCACTCCAGCATTGTGTCTGGCACTTGGCAAAGACATGGGAAGGCAGGACAAATCAGGCTGGAAGGGAGCCCAGAAGGTGTCTAAACCAACCTTCTGCTCAAAGCAAGGTCAGCTATCAGCTCAGGCCAGGTTGCTCACGGCTTTTTCCAGTTGGACCTCAACATCCAAAGCCTGGAGATACATTGCTGCCTAACATCAGGCCCCCCAAAATTGCTTCACTCTTCCCTATTTTCCCATCATAACTGGTCATTGAATTATTTCACATTGGAGGCAGGTGGGAAACCCACCAGTCACTCAGACCTTGCTGCGGTGGTCACTGTGGGATGAGCAGTGCAGTAACATCTGCAAGTGTGTCTGGTTACCACCAGACCATCTGAAAGAGTGTCTGGGGCCAGGGACCGAAGTCAGTGCCCAGCATTTGTAAGCATGGAGTCTTCTTGACCTCAGGGAAGGATTTACAAAGCCACTTGGGGCTGGTAGCTTGTCCCCTTCAGAAATGGTTACGCAAACCTCTCTTGGTTGTCCCAGGAAGCCTGCAGCCAAGTGACACATACTGTCAAGTTACTGTTAGTCAGCTCAGCCATGTTAGGTCTATACTTCTGTTCTAACCTTGTGGCAATGCACATAACATGGATTAATTTGCTCAGTTATGCTAAATCACGTTCATGGAGAGCAGTCACTCCAGCTCAGCTGATGCACAGCAACTTGGCAGGACTCTTTGGTACCAAACACTAAGTGCAGAAGGGGAGAGGGACACAATTCATGTCTGTCATTACATCCACGTCACTGTGCAATCATGAGACCATACTTGGAGCACAGCAGGCCCCTTTTCTTTTCCCGTTCAGTGAGGAAATTCCTCAGTTTGGTGGTAGGGAAGGTAACCAGTGCTTGCTGCCTGTTGTCCAAACCTGTCTCCTGGAGCCACGGGCTCTGAAGGCACTCTACAGCTGACGGCCTTCCCCTAGAACAAAGGTGAGACCATCAGTCATGGATCTGTGCTGGGTGAGGAGGCTCCTTGAAGAACCCAGGATCTGCTCCAACTGTGCTGTTGGGAGAGCAGACACCATCTTACCAGGGGTTTGCACACAGTGTGCTCTGGAGAAAGGACACCGCTCCCCCCGAGAGCCCCGCGTAGCACCGCGTGAGCTTCACTTTCCCTTTCCTGGTCATTCTCAGAAACTCGCAGGGTGCCTCAGAGCTGACGGGGTAATTTGCACTCAACCTGCCCCAAAAGAAGAGAACTGATCAGCATGAAGGGCATCTCTCAAGATGCTTCTTCTCCCAGGAATTCCCACCCAGCAGTGTGAGGAGGGTCACAACGATGCATGGAAATATCTTATGGGAAAACAAAACCTCAAAGACCACAAACAAAACCCCACCAGGGGTTTTCATGACTTTGGCTGCTTTTCCACTTGGGGTAATTTGAATTTTCTTGGTAAAGTTGGGGCTTTTCAGTCAAGGCTGAGTGAGAAACACCAGCAGCTCCTGTGTTATAAAACGGCCTCCTCGCTCTGCGTGGAGACATCTCTGGGACTGGGCACGATGGCATGATGCAGCCAGCTCCATGCTCCCCATCACACAGACTTCTGCATTATGGCCAAGGAGAGGTGGCACAATGGAGGGGAACCCTCTGAGTCAATGCATCTCCCCTGGCTGATGACTCTGAAATTGCACTTCCAAAGCTGCTCATAGGGTAGGGAAGGACAGGCTGACTTACATGATGAAGGCTGTGATTCCAACGGACCAGATATCAGTCTGGGGGAGGGCTCCTTGCTCTGTCAGCAGTTCTGGAGCTAGAAAAGCAAACCAGTGTGAGCCAAGCTCCCCTCCAATGCAGAAACCAGCACAAAACCAGTGGGTACTGTTACGCTTTGCCACCTTCCCAAGAGTGAAGAAGAGAAAGCTTCCAGTACAGGGAGCTTGTTGAGGTAAGACACCCTCATGGGTGATGACTGCAATGAAACCTTGAGAACATCAGGCCAAACAGCAGTAATACTGTACCCCTGAGCTCTGGACATGTGGATGTGTTTTGAGACCCTGGCCCAGGTTGCCCAGAGAAGCTGTGGCTGCCCCTCCCTGGCAGTGTTGAAGGCCAGGCTGGATGGGGCTTGGAGAAACTTGGTCTGGTGGGAGGTGTCCCAGCCCATGGCAGGGGGTTAGGACTAGGTGATCTTTAAGGTCCCTTCCAACCCAAACCAGTCTGTGATTCTATGATTCTATGCCAGCCAGAGCCATGACCTCTGGCTTTGTCCTCTGTGGACTGCAAGTGCGACGGGTGTTACCACGACCTGCTCCCACACACACACTGTTACTGGATGGCAGCACCTGGGAGGCTTTCTGGGGCCAACTGCTGCCCTTACCAGTGGCTCTGTCTATCTTTCAGTTTACCATAGATTGCATACAAGACCAAGGCTGCTGTGACTGAAGTCTGTACTCACCCATGGTTTCAACATAGTCCATGCACTTGTCCATGATAATAACTTGGTCTTGTGTGTAGAACTGTGCATTGCCAAAATCCAGGAGTTTCAGCAGGTTGGGTTCGGTGATGATCATGTTTTCAGATCTGAGATCCAAGTGCAGGATGCTGTGTGCGTGGAGATACTCAATGGCACTGAGGATCTGCCACAAGTAGTCTCGGACCTCCACTTCTGAGTATGATGTCCTGGTAGAAGAAAGGGGATAGAAACCAGAGGTGTCCTATCTGCCTGCTCAAGGGCACAATTCTACACCCGCTGTCATCCTCCCCTGGATGTCTAATCCCATGAGGCCCTTGAGAGTCAAGAAGAAACAACTCTACTCATTTAGAAAATCTATTGTACATGGAGAGGCTGGTCCAGAATGTGAGTCAGGTTTACGGATGCAAGAAGTTCAGGAGGATGTAGAGCTGCATGTTGGAGAATCAAAATGCAGATTTGATGCCCACCATCCCCTATTCTTTAATCAGTGAATTTCAGCAGATCCATTTTCAGCCGTTATGAGAAAAAACATGGAGGAGAAATGAGGCTTCCTGAGCCACAACAATCTCCTGGTCATGGGAGAGGGGGTTTCACATCAACTGCTGTAAACTGCTTTCAACATCTCAAATGGGTGGCCCTGAACTGTCCCCTATTCCAACCTTGTAGAGAACTTCAGTAACTTCTTTATGTCATGAGAAGTTGCAGAACAAATGCATCACAAATCCCATGTGCAATGACAGCACACTGGAACAGATGGAGAGAGATGATCCAGGGTGTCAAGGGAAAGCAGCAGGTGTTCTGCTCCTGATGGAAACCCTTCCCTCCACTTGTTATTACCTTAATGCCAAAGAGTGGAGCAGCTCTGGTCCCACGCACATCTCCTGGATCAACACTAAGTGCCGTGGGCTGACGTAGGCTCCCTTCAGCTGCGCTATGTTGGTGTGGTGAAGCTTCCTCAGGACCTGGTACTCCAGAAGCACGGTCTGCTTGTCCTCTTGCCAGTAAGGGATAATTTTAGCAGCCAAAGTCTTACCACTTACTTTTTCCCTGCACTGTCGGACAATGCTGAAACGCCCCCTGATGCAAAGGAACACAAAGACAAGTTAAGCCTCTCTGCTACTCCTGGAAGAGCCAGAAGCTTCTGTTCTTTAAAACCATGAGAAACCCATGCTGTGTTTTGCATCCATGCCCGATGTGGAGTTATTGCATCTGTTGTCACAGTTTGCACACCCTCCAGTGTCTCTAAATCATACAGTCACTTTAAATTGCAGGAGTGAGATCTTCAATCCTTTGGAGAGAGAGAACATGGCTCACTGTGTCTCAAGCAAGAGGACTACCTCCTGCAGGCAGCTGGCTCCTGCTGGCAACAGAAGTCAGTGTCTATCTCCTAGGAAAAAAAAGTTGAAGCCCAACCCCATGTCTGAAACTGGTACCTGCAAGGGTTGATGCAGCAAGGAGAGAAGCCTTTGATAGCCCTGGGCTCACCTCACAATACACTGAGGGCCTGTCTCAGGTTTATATGTATTGCAGTGGAGGTGTTTTCAACAAAACACCATGACACAAGGTGAGCAGTGCATTTATAGAAGTGTCTTTTCTCAACTCCAGCCACATGTGGCATTTCCCTCTGGCTGCTTGAATGCTCAGTGGGATTCGTTACCTCTTGATCTCTGTTTGGAAGGCATAGGTCTGGTAGGTTGGGAAAGGCTCAGGGGGGGTGATTATTTCACTCTCTTCTTCAGGAGCAGCTGATGGGAATTTCTGCGTTGCAGCATGAAGGTCTGCAGAGAAAAAGTGAAGGATTACATGGGAAAACACCTCTGTCTGGAAACTGGAACCTCTCTGAGATACCCTCTATGGACAATCACAGAATCCCAGAATAGCTTGAGTTGGAAGGGACCTTAAAGCTCATCTAGTCCAACTCCCCTGCCATGGGCAGGGACATCCCCCACTAGACCAGGTTGCTCAGGACCCCATCTAATCTGACCTTGAACATCTCCAGGGATGGGGAATCCACCACCTCTCTGGGCAACCTGTGCCAGTGTTTCACCACCCTCATGGTGAAAAACTTCTTCCTTATGTCTAACCTGACGATGACAAAGGTGACAGAACTTTCACCAGACAAGTCTGCAGGTCATCTCCCAGCTGTGGCTCCCAATGCTATTTGAATGCCACAGATTCTGGACTGTCCACCCAGTAATTCCCTAGTGTGACCCCTCCAGAACACAAGGCAGATCATATGATGTGTGTTAAGATATCAAATGTCTTAACCACTGGTTCTTGTCTTCTCACATAAGAAGTCATCAGGGCATGATAAGACACTGACGAAGAATTAGGAACTTCTTTTAGTTGGATATTTCAGGGCCGGGGATGAGACTTGGTTCTGCCATTTTGTTGTGTCCAAGTACCCCCTGAAATATTCAAGCATCCCTTGACAAATTAAAGCATCTGCTTGGAAATGCTGGACACGTTGAGATATGTTAATGAATGGCCAAGGGAAAGCAGAGGCGAGTTAAAAATAACCCTGTGAACTGATTTTTACAGAATATTCCTCTCCACCAGGAGGAAATTCCAGTTAGACCATCCTTCCGCTTCTTGGCAGAAAGGATGCTTCCTTTGCTACAAGGATATATTTCCTGTGGGTTATGGATTTCTTAATTTTAAAAACATGTGAAGAGTACAAAGTATGCAATCAAGTGAAAAAAAAAATAATAAATTAAGCTTTCTTTAAGTCAGAGACAAACCACAGTAGGGCAATAATTCCCAGAACACATAAATCGACCACTGAACTTATAGCTGAGTCCATAACAAAGATCTATAACAACAGATCAATGCCTCCAGTAGCATATTTATTTCCCAGACCTGTTTCTTCACGATCTCGCATCAAAAACTGTGTCTTCAGTGGGTAATTAATAGGTTCCAGATTTTTATTTTATTATTATATTTTTATGTGTATTTATGTATTATTTCTGTTTACATATTGTTACTATTCTATTATTTATTTTCTCTATATTTAAACATCCCCCTTAACTATGTCCAGAATTAGAAAATCATTTACTTTTAAATAAGAAAGCCAAAGAGGAGGAAGCACTAAACCACCCTGAGCCAAGTGGAATTGGTTGGGATTCACTTGCTGTTGACTTCTGGACCCACGTCCAAAAGCCTGCAATTATTTTGATGCAGGAAAACCACAATGCTTTCTTTTCATTTGAACTTACCCATGTGATCCTTCCCAGTGATTGTCACTTTGGCAGATGGGTCGCTGTAAGGGCCCATTCCTGCTTTACTGGTGCAGGCTATCCTGAAGCTGTAGGTAAAGCCCTTGGAGAGATTTTTGGCATAGTAGCAGCAGTCAGCGATGTCAGAAGCAAGAGTCATCCACTCCCCATCTTAACCAAGAAAAGACAGAAAAGAAATTAAGACTTATTTAAAATGGTCACACTGGGTTGGGGGGTTTTTTGGGTATTCTTTCATCAGCTTTATTAATGTGCTGGGAATATGGAGACACAGTGGAAACTCATAGAGTGAAGGAAAAACTGACTTGCTACGGCCAACTTTTGTGCACCAAATCAATCTTTTCTGAAATCAGCTGGTTTATATCTAATCATAGAATCATAGAATAGAATCATAGAATCATTATGGTTGGAAGGGACCTCCAGGGTCATCAAGTCCAACCTTTATCCCATCATGTTCCTAACCATTAGACCATTAGACCATGGCCTCAAGTGCCTCATCAACCCGTTCTTTGAACACCCCCAGGGACGGTGACTCCACCACCTCCCTGGGCAGCCCATTCCAGTGCCCAACCACCCTCTCAGTAAAGAACTTCTTCCTAATCTCCAACCTAAACTTCCCAAGGTGTGGCAATATTGTCTCAGAGAAATAGTGAAAGTTTCCTGTATAGTTTCTGTTTCTCTAATTCATGTCACCAATCTCTAATGCACAGAATCATAGAACCATCGTGGTTGGAAGAGACCTTGAAGATCATCCAGTCCAATCGCCTACTCACATCACCACTAAACCGTGTCACTCAGCGCCACATCCAGACACATCTTGAACACCTAACAGAACTCCAAACAAAAGTCTAGCAAAATCCCCATATTTTTTTCCCTTTGGCGCTGTCTTGAATCCATTTGAAACCACAAAGTGCAGGATTTCAGGACAGAACTACCCATGAACACACTCATAGAATGGTTTGGGTTGGAAGGGACCTTAAAGAACATCCAGTCCCCACCCCCTGCCATGGGCAGGGACACCTCCCACCAGATCAGGTTTCTCCAAGCCCCGTCCAACCTGGCTTTGAACACTGCCAGGGAGGGGCAGCCACAGCTTCTCTGGGCACCCTGGGCCAGTGTCTCACTGTCTTCACAACAAAGAATTTCTTCCTAATATCCAACCTAAATTTCTCCTCTCGATTTGAAACTATTTCCCCTCATCCTATCAAACAAACCCAGTGTTTGAAACTTGGTCAGGTTTACTCAGCTTTTATGAAACTCAGACTGTTTCTCAGTGAACTGAAATTGTAGGCGTGTTCTAGAGTCATTGCTCATGAGATTAAGGCATGAAGTAGAAAGTCACCTGCAAACATTTAATGATTGTTCATTCCACGTGATGCTGTGTCCCATAATTTGCCATTGCTGCTGAGCCCAAGGCTGAAGTCAGCTCCCTGAGACTGCCTGAGATTAAATCCACCCTTTCATTCAAATAAACATTGGTAGGGAGCCTCAAATCATAGGACAAACAATAATTTGCCACCCAAACCAAAGGTACCAATGACTTTGCAGGATACTTGTGGAATTAGGGGGTGTGTATGTGTAAGAGGGAGCAGATACAGCTTAAAAACTGAGAAAAGTGTCTGCAGAAGCAGCATGCAAAAGCCTACTGACAAATAACATAAAACTAGGGATTTGTTTCTGATTATCTCGATCCTCCTGTTTTCAGGAAAGCAGGGCTTTGCATGTTCCTGCCAAATACACAAAAAGCAATGGAAGGTTGTAGCTGCTGTTTCCTGTTTTTCTTCCCAATGGGAACAACTTGCATTTGTATCCTCCCCAAAGTCTTGCCTGCAGTTGTGTCAAAAGAAATAAGAATAAAGAAAGCTGTGTTGGAGGAAAAGTGACTGACACCAACTCCACAGTGAAAAGGCAGAAAGCTGCTGCCCGTGCTCATGTTAACCCAGAAAGGAGGGAATGTATGTTTGGAGAATTAAAAGAAGGAACACGGAGCAGTTGAAGCCAAAGGGCTGTGTATGTGTGACTGAAGTAGAAATTACTATCAGGCATAGAATTTATAATAATAACAGTAAAAGCAGTCCCAAGAGAGGCAGAACGCACTTGGGGATTAGGTTCAAAGTTTGTGGAATGAAACAGGAAAACATCCACTGACTTCACCAGGCTCTGGACCAAGCCTTGGAAGAGAACATCAAAGGGGTGGTGCAGTTTTGCCAGATTTTTGTCATCTTGCCTTGGCTGTTTGCCCTAAAATTTCTGCATGATCAATGGAAAAAGAGAGCATGCCTGTTTAGCGTGGGATAAATTGCCTTTTTTATAGACCACCTTTCTCCACAGACTGTACAAAAAGCCTGAGTAGATGATGACATTGTCTGCTGATCATTGTTGCTGGGCATTATTAGTGTATAATGTTGTCAGAACCGTAATTTAAGAGGTTTAATCAGGACCAGCCATGCATCTCCTTCTGTAGCTGCTCACTTTTTAGTCACACCTTCCATGCAATCTAATTGATTCACACTTTAGCAAAGCCTTTTTATGAGCATGCATATTCCAGGCTGATTTAACCAGCACAACATCTACCTTTTAGATGGCTAAATGATGGCTGTATGGATTTAATTCCTAACTCTAAGCTGAGGAGCTAAAATCAGGCTGTTTCTGAATAAAAATATAATATCCAGCTGGTGAAGAGATCCTACAAATGGAGATGTTCCTTGCAAGGTGTAAGGGCAGCACTCCACTTTACCTTCACTCTGGCACTGGACAGTGTAATGGATGGGGATATTGGTCTCCACAGGTTTCCAGACCACCTGCACTCCATCCTCGTAGACGTCCACGATGTCAGGGGGTGGAGGGCTGGGAGGAATCTCTGTCAAGAAGAGGCACAAAACCCAATGACTGTTAGTAATAACACTGCTGTGATACTTCCCTCTACACCCAGAGCTTCTCATAGATATTCTTCACATATAAACATAAACATAAATATAAATATAATACAAATACAAATATAAATTATTTTTTCCCCTCTACTCTGTTCTGGTGAGGCCACATCTGGAGTACTGGGTTCAGTTCTGGGCTCCCCAGATCAAGAAGAACAGGGAACTACTGGAGAGAATCCAGCAAAGGGCTACGAAGATGCTGAGGGGACTGGAGCACTTCTCTTAGGTTGAAAGGCTGAGACACCTGGGGCTGATCAGCCTGGAGAAGAGAAGACTGAGGGAGGATCTGATCAGTGCTTCTAAATATCTACAGGGTGGGTGTCAAAAGGATGGGGCCAGACTCTGCTCAGTGGTGCCCAGTGACAGGACAAGGGGCAATGGACATAAACTGGAACACAGGAAATTCCACCCAAACATGAGGAAAAAACATCTTTACTTTGAGGGTGCCAGAGCACTGGGCCAGGCTGCCCAGACAGTGTGTGGGGTCTCCTCTGGAGACATCCAAAACCTGCCTGGATGTGATCCTGTGCCCCCTGCTCTGGGTGATCCTGCTTTAGCAGGGGAGTTGGACTGGATGATCTCCAGAGGTCCCTTCCAACCCCTACTGTTCTGGGATTCTGTGATTCTGATATATATATGTGTGTATATATATATACACACACACACACCCCTAGTGGAACAGCAATTTAACTGTGCCTAATTTAAACTCAACATTAAGATCTTGAATTCTGGTCACATTTCATGGTCTAATGGTCATGGTCTAATGGTTAGGAATATGATGGGATAAAGGTTGGGCTTGATGACCCTGGAGGTCCCTTCCAACCATAACGATTCTATGATTCTATGATTTTTGGACAGAAGTACTTGTAATACCTACTTCTGTAGCTAATTCCCCTACCTGCTTTTCTTACGATGCAAGAAGTGGATGCTGAGCCCAGGGAGTTTGTGGCCACGCAGGTGTAAATACCAAAATCATCAGAATTAACAGAGAGGACAGTTAACAGCTGGAAGTTTTTGAGCGTGGCTGAGATGAGGATCCGGCTGCTGCTGTGAACAGGGATCCCATCTGAAAAGCAGAAGATAGGAGAGATAAATATCCTGAAATTTTATACCAAGGTGTCTAAAAGTTCACTGTACCCCTGTCCCAGAGGTTAGGGACTCCCTGGAGGGATGGCAATGTCACCTCTGAACCAGCTGATGTGCAGGGAGGAGTGAGCGGTTGTCCGGCACGACAGCGTCACGCACTGTCCTATGGCAGCAGCCTGGTCGATGAGCTCCTCCACGAATGAAGGTGCTGCAAAGAAGAGGAAAAACAGCAATTCAGAGTGGTCAGGATGCATTTTTAATCAGTTTAAGAACATTTTGTTCATGTTCTGGCACGCCTTTGGCCAGCGGTTGGAGAATCCCCTGGTCACTGGGCACGCAGATGCAGGAGCCCCATTCAAGCCCATGGACACAGTGTGACTGCTCATACATGATAATCCAGATGGATCTTGGAAGGTCCATGGGGAACATGGACCACCCTCAGATCCACCCTCAATCAGCACTGTCATATTCATTAGTGACACATGACAAATATAACTTATGACTTATGCAAAAGCAATACCTTTCTCCTTTGGCATGAGGCTTGAAAACTTGAATGAAGCGAGTCCTGATTTCCTCTTCAGAGATCCTTCAGCCCCTGCTAACAGCTCTTTATCTACTGCCTCACTTCCCAACTCACCAAACTCTGTTTTGAAGAAAGGATAGAATCACTCTGGTTGGAAAAGACCTTCAAGATCATCGAGCCCAACCATCCACCCAGGACTGCCAAGTCCACCACTAAACCATGTCCCCAAGGGCCACATCCAAATGTTCTCTGAACACCTCCAGGGATGGTGACACCACCACTTCCCTGGGCAGCCTGTTCCAATGCCTGACCACCCTTTCCATAATGTTTTTTTTCCTAATATCCAGCCTGAACTTCCCCTGGTGCAACCTGAGGCCATTCCCTCTTGTCCTGTCATTTGTCACTTGGGAGAAGAGATCGGCCATGATTAGAAGTCATTTGAGGCCATTCTTTTCCCTGTGGAACCAATTTAGAGCAGACAGTTCTGCTGTTGGCACATAAATAGCTCAGCAATCACAGGTAAGGTGTCCTGGAAGAGCAGGGCATATCTAGGGATGGCAGAGAAGAAAGGACAGGTTCTGTTGTCCAGTCTTACTGACTTAGGTAGCTAGGGTGACTCCACCAACTTCTCTTTAAAGATTTGCCATGGTCAGAGGAGAACTGCAGAAGAAACCTCAGCAAGGAAAGCACCATTCAGCCCCATCCTGCTTTTGTGCAGACTCAGGCAGGGGAATTTAAGCCACTTCCATCAGCGGATTAACCCAGCTGACTCTGCACTGGAGTGGGCCAGTAACGGAGGGTGAGAGAGCCAATTTCATACCCTGTCTAACCACAGCCTCAGATATGCTGGAGGGCCATGGTCTAATGAAGCCATGGTCTAATGGCCCAATGGTTAGGAATATGTTGGGATAAAGGTTGGACTTGATGACCCTGGAGGTCCCTTCCAACCATAATGACTCTATGAAAGGAAAGGGCAGATTTAGCAGAGCTCAGTTATAGCAGCAAACCTGTGAAGGCAAAGTATTTACCTTCTTCTGTCTCTGGCTCGGGAGACGTCTTTCCTTTTAGGATTCTTGAAATATGGGCAACAGAAGCTTTTACTTTCTGCTTCAGACTCTGCTCCACTGGCTGCTCCACTGAATGAGACCTTGCATATGGTTTAAAGAGACCAGGCTTGTTGTAGAAGGAGCTTTTCTGCTTGCCACTTGAGTCTTTTTGAGGGCCATACATCTCCCTGTGCCCCTCTGACCCTTTCCCCATGGCCTTTGAATCCTCTGATATTTCCAAATGGTTCTTCCTGTTCTTGACCTCTGCCTCTTCTCTGACGCACAGTCTTTTATCCTTATGCAAATGTCCTGCAGGAGGTGACCTTGCCCTTTCACCAAAAGGTATAAACCATCTACCAGTTGGCTTGGGTGGAGGCTTCCTATAGTTCAGGAATTCAAATGGAAAATAGACGATGTCATACAAGTCGGAGAAATTCAAATAGGCAGGTTCTACCTCTGATATGTCGAATTTTGGAGGTCCACTGCCAAGACTGGGTGCTTCATCTGACAGGTCTTTAATTTTCACTAAAGAAACTTCTGGGTGTTTACCAGTGTCCTTGCTCACTGACACTTCACTGGGTCTTTTTCCAGCATCCAAGTTATCTGCTGAGGAAATGCTCACTTGGCTAGAAGTGGGGCTCTCAAATGCTAAATCTTCCAGATCCTCACATTCATGAGGAACTGTCTGTGCTCTCTGTCCTTCTGGAACCACTGGCTCCTCACTCACGACAAGACAGGGTTCTGAAAGGTCATCCAGCTCAGAGACTTCTCTTTTACTCCTTTGTACAGAAGGTAAGGAGGTGTCCATGGGTTCTTGGCTACCTGGGCCTTTGTAGAACATCTCTGTGGGAGGAGAGATCTGCTTTCTGCATTCCTTCTCACCAGAAACTGACTCTGCCCAAACATTCATCTCTTCAGAGAGGGAAACCATCTCATCCACTAAGCCCTCCAGTGCAGCTGACTCCTCATCACTGTAAAAAGAAGACCTGTGATGTGAGATCTCCTGACTTTGATCCCTGCGGAGCGACGGTGGGACAGTTTGTCCAGCATCACATCTTCCACTTTCTAAGGTAACACCTCTACCTTCACCATAAACCTTTGGATGTTCCTCATATTCTAGCTCATAGACTGAAGCTGGAGCAACTTCTGGTTGTGAAGCAGTTAAGATATCTGGAGGTCCACCCTCCAGATCAGCAGAAACCGTGCCACTGGGATAGGCAGCCCTGTGTTGCTCAGACACCTGATGTCCAGCCTTGTGGGAAGGAGCAGGCATAGTGTGCCCAGCTGCTTGGCTTCCACTTGCTGTGACAACAGATCTCATCTCACTGTGAAGTGATGCCTTTGGATGTTCTTGCTTTTCCCTCTCACAGACTGAAGAGAGGCCAATATTTTTGGAGGACAAAGTTCTAGGTGGGTGTCTGCTCTCCAGAACAGCAGGCACAGTGCCACTGCCTTCAGAAACCTTCTGAGGTTCAGCTCCCTTGATTTCAACCTTGTGGACCAAACTGGGAGCAACCTCTGCGACAGGTGAACTTTCCCCCCTCAGAGCAGAAAGCTTCTCCTTGCTCTGAGCTGCCCATTCCCCTTCAGCCTGTCCTGCTCCATCAGAGACTGCAGTTGGTGTTGATTTTGATGGTGGGACTTTTGAAACAACAAGATGCTTTCCCTTCAGGGTGGATGATGCTGCGTCTACATGAACAGGAGCCCTCTTGTGTGCTTGGCTTTCACCATCATGGGCTGATGGTGGAGTGAGTCCCGTAACACTTTGTCCTTCATCCTCCAGGACAGAAGATCTCACCTCTTTAGAGGTCTTCAGCTGATGAGCATCTTCATCAGCTGTGTGCAGAGAAGTTAGGGTACCTGGTTGCTTGCCCACCGAGACAGTAGCTTCTGGAATGCTTTGACCAGGAAGGTCCTGGCTTTTGTCTTTACATGCTGGAAGTGAATTGGTTTCTGTTTGTGGGCCTGTTGAAACAGCAGAGCTTTCATGGTCCATGAAATCAGATCTGGCAGAAGTCTTCTCATGTGAATGTTTCTGCCTTTTGTCTTTCCAAGCTGGAACTGGGGCTGTCCTTTTGATAAGCAGACATCCACCTCTTAGATCCAGAGGGACATCGGTACCGTGAGCAGACTCCTGGGGCAGACATAGACCTCCCTTGCTTGTAGGGGATGACTTGGAGATGGGCTCTGACTGTGTGAAGGATGAAATGGGCTGCTTGCCCTCCAGAAAGGCAGTGTCAGAGGCACTGCCAGGAGATTTACCCTCTGTGCTTTCATGTTTTTGAGCTGATGCAGTCACATCTGAGCACTGGGTAGTTAAGACAGGGCTTTTGCCTTCCAAATCTTCAGCTTCCTCCTCAACATAAGTAGCTTTTGACTTCTTCAGTAGATGTTTCCTGTTCTTGCTCCGATGAGGTGACACTGGAAGTCTCTCTAGCTGTTGCACAGAAACAGCTGGGCACCCATTACCCTCACATTGTGTGGAAAGAGGGGGCTGCTCTTCCAAACAATCCTTGCTGGCTCTCTGAAGGTCTTCTCGCTTTGAAGTATCTACAGAACATCCCTTGCCAGCCACCGCAGAAATGTCGCAGTGGTCACTGCCTTCAGGGCAACTTTCCTGTGACAATATATCGGTGTCTTCTTCCAAAATATCTTCTTCCCTCACTGATCTTGAGGCTCTCAGCCTGTAGTCATCCAGGGAGCGGCTTCGGCTAGCACCAGCGATGGCAGGATGTGGTGGTTTCCTTGCAGTGTCAAATGAAGCTGATTTGGTCAAGGAACCAAGCAGACTTTCCCTGCGATCATCTCCATCATCAGCCTTCCCCTCTTCTTCCAGTTCAAACTGCTCTAGGAGGGGTTCACGGAGACCACTGAGGGGCACCTTCGAATACCCAGCTTTCCGGAAAGTCCTCCGGGCTCTGTCCAGATGTCTTCTGAACTCCCTGCCTGGTGAGGAAGGCCCCCTTGCAGGTAGCTCAGCTGCTTGGCTATAGAAAGTGCTTTTAATGACACTCTGTCTAGGAACACAGACGGGTGGTTTTTCTGTCCCATCCTCAGCCTTTTCAATTCTGTCTTTATCAGGTAAATAAACATCTGACTTTTCTTTCTGACATGGATGTGCTGTGCTTTCTGTGGAAGTCCTCACTGATAAAGGCTCAGCAGCACCTCTTCTTTGGGACTGCTCTGCTCTTTCATCTTGAAGTCTGGGATGGAGCACCTCCTCTTTCTCCTTTAAGATACTCGCCATGAGCTCTTTGTTTTCTGTAGGTGATTTTCCCCCTATCTCAGCTTTCATTGAAGCATACTTCCTCCTCATGGGTTTTATGGGAGGGATTAAGGTTTTAGAGTGCTTCCCTTCACTTGCATGTTTTGAAGGCTCCTGATGGCTTGGTGCATCAAATACAGACAAGTGTAGTTCAGGTGTGGAGCCAAAGTGCCTCTTCTTGGGGAAATTTGAGTTCTCGTTGTCTGAAGAGGAGCCACTGGTACTGGACGAAGTGCTTTCTTCAATAAGATGTCGGGAGATGGCCAGGGAGGTGTTGTCGTGAGTCCTTTCTAGGATTTCTGGGATAGACCGCATTACCAGTATGGATTTATAGCACATCAGAGACCTCTGAAAAGCAAAACAAAGCAACGGCACAATCAGATGGAAACATGGTGGGAGTATGGCAAAGCCAGCATGCCAAAGTGGACTTCTGCACTCTTAAATACCACACATACTGGTTTAATAACACATTGCCACCCTTTGGTACATATCATCAATCCAGGCCTCATTTGTTCTCCAAGCCTTCCTCTTCTCTCATTCAAGGAGGTGAAACTATATTGACTCCAGGGGACATATTGCTGTCGTGAGCAGGGGACCAGGACCCTGCTTGAGATTTTCAAAGACAATCTGGCCACTCAAAGCAGATGGAAACAAAGTTTTTAACAGAACACATCACATGAGAGCCCACCTGGAGTAAATGGCCTTAAATCTGTTGACTGCAGTACAGCCTACAGTGACTTAGGCCAACGGAAGACCTACCATACTGTAGGAGGTAGGATTCATCTGCTCTAACTCCTGCCATGTGAGACATCTCAGTTGAAATTGAGCAGCTGCCCTCCTCTTACAGCCAACAGAGAGAAACAGGCATGTTTGGAAGGCAATCAATCTGGTGAGTTTAGAGAACATCAGGAAAAGAGGATCTCCTTGGGACCTGTCTGTAATTCCATACCAATTGCAAAGGCAGCTGAGGGTACCTAACTTAGACACAACCATGCATCTTACAGGCACCTGCATTAGACCAGATGATTTGCAAGCAGTGAAAGCCTAGATAACATTTCTTCCATGTCCACCAACCACTCTATCCTGGGCTTATTCCCCATTCATAGTCAAGCTGACACCTCTATTGTGCTCCCTGTCCTAACCTGATAGACTTTAAAAGATGCAAATGTAACTAAAAATATGTATAACTAAAAAGAACCAAGATGGATTAAGGCCAACTTACCTGCCACTTGCTCCGAGCCACAATGAATTTGAGCTGCTTGGTATTAATGAAATGAGCTGCTTCAAGGGGGAGATTATGCTGCCAGGTGGAACGAGACAAAGATGATTGATTAAAAAAATCCTGACTTCATTTCCTGAGAAGTTTTTTGTTTTTAGGATTCACTCCTTCCAGAATTGTTTAATTTAGGGAAGTTACAATAGACGAAATGCTACAATCCCCTTGTGGCTAAATTGTAGACAATCTCAGCTTTTCAATGATAAAAACAAGCCCCATCATGTCACAGCAAGCCCCATGACAAGCAAGGCTTGTCATTAAATTCTTTTTTGTGTGTGTGCTAATTTTTATCTCTTTTCCTTAGCATTTTAAGGCATTAGAATATAAACCATAACTTTGCTCTGCAAAGCCACAGTTTCCTTTCTATTCAGACATGTATCTGCTCATGTCAGTAGTAACCTTTATCTTTTGAAAGGAAAGATATCTTGGCATGTAAACACCACTGTGTCTCCTCTTTCTGGAGAGCTGCGCCTGAGCTTCTCTGTAGGACAGAAAGTAGGAGACCAAGAGATAAAATAAACCAGCAAATAATAATAAGCAGCTTTAAGAGCTGCCCTTCCAAAGGTCTTTCCCAACATCAGTATTTTTAATGACTCTAATAAAGAACCAGGACAAGCTTACCATGAACCACTTGTGGGAAAGACAGTCCAAAGCACTAGGCCTGGCTCTGGTAAGAGAAAAGATCACTGTTTTAGTAGCAAGTCACTTCCAACAGCAACCACAAGTCCTTCCTGATCCCTTTTGTGTATGTCCTTAGGCTGCTGTTTTAGAGCTGAGAAGCCAAAGAGACAGAGGCTTTCAGCCCAAGGTTTCCTTCCCTTGATGTGAAACCATCCTCCTTTTTCAGCCTGAGACTCCCTGCAGATCCTTAGGGAGGTCCCATGGGACTCTGCAGGGAGCCTGTACAAGAGTGTTGAGAGCAACCCTCAGAGTGACTTTGACTTTTTAGATGGCCAGAGCAAGAATAGGGCTGGCAACAGGCAGAAAGAACAGAAATTAAATTAAAAAACAAGCTCCTGCAAATATACCTTCAAGACGCCTTTTCCACTTGAAATTGCTTAACAAATGTGGTTAATATTATTTAATTCTCATATAACTCCCTCTATACAAGTCCTTGCTCTTCCCACTTCTCTGTGTCATTTCAGAAACTCATCTGCCTGGAGGGAGTGAGGACATCACCATACCAGAAATGAGCCAATTAGGCAAATTGCCAAGTCGTGTTTTGGGTAATGGGGAATAATAAAGAAGAATTAGGGCATAACACACCACATCTCAGCTTTCTGCTTCTCAGAACAGCTGCAGCTTTGATGAGCTGAGATCTGCCTGTTCAGGCACCAACATCCATAGGCTGCCCAGGGAGTTGGTGGAGTCACCATCCCTGGGGGTGTTCAAAGAACGGGTTGATGAGGCACTTGAGGCCATGGTCTAATGGTCCAATGGTTAGGAATATGATGGGATAAAGGTTGGACTTCATGACCCTGGAGGTCCCTTCCAACCGTAATGATTCTATGATTCTATGATCTTTGCCCAACGGCTGTAGGAAGCACTAAAGTTCACTCACGTGGGGTGCTGCTGTAGGATCGCTTTGATGAAGTCCTTTGCATCTTCACTCAAGTGAACAAAATCAGGAATGGTCCATGAGATTTTCCCATTTTGGATGTTTAGAAGGGTTCCTCTGTCATTCTCCCCAGCAAAAGGAGACTTGCACGTTAGGCTTATTTATTGAACGGCATGAAATAAAAGGAGACAGACTTTAGACTTTTATTTGCTGTTCAAGTGACAGAAGCACAAATGCTTACATGGAGCTTTAACGTGCGTGAGGGACTCCATATGTGGGACTCGCAATGCTTGTGAACATCACATCCACTAACAGAGCATCCTTCCTCCCAGTGTTAAGTGGTGCTTAACTGAATTATTTATCCCTCTTTCCCAGAGAAGGAATTAAGGGTTTGATTTTGAACAGCTACAGTAGGGTGTTGGCTAAAACAGGCAAGGGGAAGACTGACCCTCATCCATTGCTACCTGCAAGGGCAGCAGCTGTAAGGTCTTCAAGCAGGGACAATGACCAAAGGGCAACCAAGAAAGAGTGAATAGAGGAGAAAACTACAAAAGAAGTTGCCCTCCTTACATAAGGACTCAATGCTTCACTCAGATCCCTCACTTAAAGATACTGGATGGCTCTGACTGACAAAGGGACACTGAATGGGGCTTTCCAAGCAGATGTATTTACCTTAAATAGGTGATGACTCCCACAGCCCTGAGGAGAGAGGGAACACAAATGTCAGGGTGTTTGTCACTATTTCTCCCTCCTTCTCAAGCACACACCCTTTTCCTGTCACTAGGCACCCTGGCACACTAAGATCACCTTCTTCTCCCCACTTTTCCAAGGAAAATAAATCCTAAAAGCTATTGCTTTCACTCTTATTTTTTTTCCTTTCAGCATTGTTTAAAATTCTTCTCAATCAATACTCCATTTTTAAAGCATAGATAGAGGAGAAGACTCAAAATACTTGTTTTGGAGCTGGTTTGTCTTTTCTAGAAAGCCTCTTAGGACCATCCTCTCTAGTTGCTGCCTCTAAGAACCATCATTTTCTCTAAGATGCTCCTTAGCATTAATTAGCTGCCAGAGTTAAATTATGTCTGAACAAAATAAGACAGAAGGAGCTTTAAAGAGCCCTGGTGGGTTTGAGGTTCTCAGTGCTCACTTTCCTGCCTTATGATCACTACTCCATTTAATTATTAACAATAAACGGAAATTCAGACCTTCTAGAGCAAAAGCTTTCTAAAAAGATGGCAGGTTACCAGATATCAGTTGCTTTTGACACTGGTGACTGAGAAACAATTTCTGGGGCAACAAACTCTGGAGACCCGTATTTGCTGAACTGAGGTTCAAAGGGCGTGATCTTCTGGGCAAATCCAAAGTCGCAGAGCTTAAGGTCGTCCCTTTCAGGATAAACCATGAGGATATTCAGTGGCTAGTAAATGAAATAAAAGGGAGAAACTTGTCTTGAAAACAGGCAACATTTTCAGTTAGAATTAAGAATCATTCAAATGGAGATTGCCCATTCCATGACTGACAAGAAGCTATGATAAGCTGGACCTGCCATTGCACATTACCTTAATGTCCAAATGAAGGATGTTGTTGTCGTGAAGATATCTGATTCCTTCCAAAATTTGCTTGATATACAATTTGACCTAAAAGTTAAATCAGTTATGAAACAATTATTAAACGTTTGCAGTAAATAAAATGGTCCTTGATTCTACCAACTTCTGTAATATATGAGAGAGGGAGAGAATGAACTAGAAATACCTTTAAAACTAGAATGAACTTCTTGGATTGGTCTTGCAGTTGAAATAAGATGTGCATCAAACACTACCCTGTGAAATGAAGCTGTGCCTTGTGTGCGCCCTGCTGGAGCCTTCTACATGTGAAATTCCTTACTCTAAAAACCCCAACCCTACAAATATGCAAAAAAGTGATACAGAAATTCTCAAGTTTGATGAACCTTATCAACTGTCTAATTTATCTAGTTCAGACTCAGACCTGGCTTGGTAAATCAGGCAAACACATTTTAAACACAAATACATTTGAAAACTATGTTGTAAACCTGTTTTCTTGTCCGTGTATTGACCCAGTCTGACTGTAACTGCTCAATGAATGAAGATTGATATCTAGCTTCAGCTTTGGAAGTCCTTTGACATTTTATAGTGTTAGCTGACATCTGATCTTTAAAAGTCTCTTCCAACCCAAACCATTCTATGATTCTCTATTTCCCTCTGAGTATTTCAAAGAAAATTCACTTTTTACTAGTAAATATGGGACACTTGGCTGCTAGATAGGAGATGTGAAACATTTTGAGCTTTGAGCACCAAGGATCTCAAAAAAAACCCCCAAACACCTTGGAAACTGTAATTTCAGCCCTTGGTTTGCAGACTGAAAGGGAGTGGATAGAAAATATAGTTGTGAAATACAGTTGTGAAAATAGAAATATAGTTGTGAGGGGATAAAGTGTTATTAAGCAAAGGACAGTAGAGTAGCTCCTGGTGACAAATAGCAAAGAAACGATCATAATAGAGCAAATAACATCTGTATTAGGTTGAATGGTGTTGGTCAAAACCACTGGCTGTTTGTAGTTACAGCCTGAAGAAATTCAACTTGGTAATGAAAGCAAATGGGAACCATTTAAAATGCTGATGTTGTTTTAACAGATCATCACTGGTTCAAAGCTACTCCTCATGTTCAAAAAGGAAAATGCAGCTGGAAGCTACTCCAGTGGTACCCACCAATTCTGGACTTTCAAATGAGAAAGAAAGATTACCTCTGCTTCGGTGACAACGCTCTTCTTGAATAGACGATCAAGGAGCTCTTCACTGGAGCATCTGACAATGGCATTAAGTGAAAACAGAGCTAGTTAAATGCTTGTTTTTATTTTGAACCACCTCTGTCCAGCTAACAGAGCAGAATACACGAGGTGATCTCAGGGCACGTGATGTGCATGTGCTTCATTGAAATCCCTATTGCAGAAGTGTCTTCTTGCAGCAGTGTAATAGAATTCCATTGCTCACTGCATTGCTTGTGCTAAAATCTGGGTGTTGGGTGTGGGCTTTTCTGCTCGGCACTGCACTTCCCTGCTGTTCACCCAGACTGCATCTCATGGGACCAGAGTCATAGAATCATAGAATCATTATGGTTGGAAGGGACCTCCAGGGTCATCAAGTCCAACCTTTATCCCATCATATTCCTAACCATTAGACCATCAGACCATGGCCTCAAGTGCCTCATCAACCCGTTTTTTGAACACCCCTAGGGACGGTGACTCCACCACCTCCCTGGGCAGCCCATTCCAGTGCCCAACCACCCTCTCAGGAAAGAACTTCTTCCTAATCTCCAACCTAAACTTCCCCTGATGGAACTTGAGGCCATTTCCTCTCATCCTGTCATTAGCAACTGGGGAGAAGAGACCAAC
>VZRW01000478.1:0-70191 GCA_013398125.1 Aegotheles bennettii
TATTCCCCATGCTGCATGCATTTTACTTCTTCACCCTTCATACTCACAATGTGCTGAGACTACTGAAAGCAGGGAGTGAGTTTTAGAAGTCTGTCTAAGGAAAAAAATGCCAAGCTGTCAAAAGGAAATGCATTTGCTCCTCATCTGTGGGATCACGGTAATACTGTCTCTCACCTAACAGCAGTAGTCTGAAGGTGAGTTAGTTGTCAGTGAAACATTTATACTGAAATAATATATTAAATCCACTAAATGCCAGTGATAAATTATTGAATCACTTTTCATACAGTGGACACTGTTCATCCTTAGAAACCCAGTGAAGAAGGATTTCAGTTGGAAGTGTGAGACTACTAAAAATAGTAGTACCTATCTCCAAGAAGGCTAAATAAAGGTTATCCAAGTGGCTTCTAACTTTGAAGTTACCTTTATAATCTGGAGAGTCTTTAATCATCTGGTTTTATTACATTAATTTAGTTTTATTAATGTAATTCCAAGAGGCTATATGAGATAAGGGCACCAGTGATTTACAAACACAGGAAAGTATCTTATGTGTTTGTTTAAAAGATTTAAAACATCACTGAACACAGAGTTTTTGCTAAAAATTTCATCTGTTAGTAAAATCAAAGGTGGAAAGTCCAAACAATGCAGAAATTGAAGAGCCTTAGGCTGCAAATAAAAATTTCAGAAAGCTGAAGCTGATATAGTTAGGATACTATTGAGAAGTGGTCTTAATGCCTCTCACTAGTTAAAGCTCATCAGTCTTAAAGAAGGTGACAGTATGACAGCAAGTCTCTTAGCTTTCACATCTAGTGCTAATCCATGAAGAATTCTCATTTTCTCTGTGATCAGTAGCATTAGCCTGATGCAAGAGGTACACCTCTGTTCTTCATCATCTGCTTCCTTTTAAGGTATTTTTTTTAAGAGTCAATTGCACACATTGCCAGAGAAATGAAGTACTTAGTACCAGGACATGAGTTAGCTTCTGTAACTGGAAGCGCCACTGTCCTGTCATTGAGACTGAAGCATATCAGGAGTGAGTTTTTCTGTGACAGGAGCTAATATAAGATGTGATCTGCTATTCAAAGTAGTTAGATATGGGATACAGTAAACTAACAAAGATACTTAACTGGTTTATCATGTTTAAGACACCTCTAGTGTTACTTACAGGTTTTCATACCTGTTGTAATGTCTGCATAGCATAAAGAGAGGAATATCTTAGTGGTGAAATCCTGTTAGGTACACTGACTCCCTCAAATTCTGCTGAATCCTGAGGTGCAAATACAATTATGTATGGCAGAACACCCAGGTAGTACTAAAAAAAAAAAGAGAAGGATAGAGTTTTGGTGAGGGAGGAAACCACTTAAGGCACTCACACATTCATTTGAGAGAGAGACCTAGTGAAAAACTGTCTTACCTCGTTCTTGTTTAACTTGTACACTGTTATTCCTGAGCAGTTTCTTCCTTCTTAGTTCTGTTTGATATTTCAGCAAGGTATTATGTGGGATCCCTGAGTACGGTGAAAACATGAGGGTTGAATGGATGAGAAGGTGGCTTTGGTGTCCTTGAAAGTTGGTTGTTTAAATGCTTTTTGTTGTTATATTGAAGCAGCATTTCCCAAACTATTTTCCATAGTATCTTCATTCTAAGTGAACTTTTTAGGCAAATATAGCAAGTAAGAAGCAGTGCCACACATACAGGAGGACTGTAGTACTTCTCCAAGTACTACATAAGATAACTTCTGTCCTGCAACTTTTCCAAAGAGGAGGAAAAAGTAAATCTGTCTACCACATTGATGTAGGTAGAATTAAAGTTTTCTATAGCTAGAAGATACACTTTTAAACTATGGTCAGTGTGCATGATGCAAATTCCCATCACTCTGAAACAAGGTCCCTACCCCATCTGCTTACAGATCTTGTTTTGCTGTCCTGCTTTGAGCCAGTGTGTTTGGCCAGTAATAAAAAATCCCTCTCTTTTGCGTTTTTCTTCCATAATTTCTGCCACCCTTGGGCAGAACTGGAAAACAAATGTATAGTGGGCATTTCCATAAACAAGTCATAACGACTTAAATCACTGGCCTGAATTAATACATTTAAATCAGTGGTTACGCAGACTGGAATCAGAGCATCTGTCCTTTTATGCCTGGAAGCAGAATGGTAAAATACAATAAAAACACATGACACAAAATTAATTTCCTCAGTGTCTAATGGGGAGGCTTGGCTGACCTCAGGTGCTCCCTGCACTGAGGCTGTGTGTGGTGGCCTCAGAAACTATAATCCAGGGAAGCTAGATGCCAGAGATCCTTTCTGCTTTTTCTGGCCAGGCAGACATGTGGGACAGGGCTGTGCCTGTTGCAGTGATGCTGCTCTGAGCCATGCCAGCTCACTGTGGTGCTGGTGTAGCACCAAACACAAGAGACTGCATCCTCGCTCTCTGCTTGCTGCGTCAGGCTGCCTCAGTGCCACTCGCAGACTGGCACACATTTGCCCATTCGCAAGCCTGGTACAAAGGTGGCTGCTTGTCCCTCCACTGTGTAGGCATGCTCTGAGACTTTTGTAATGTAGTTGTTCCTTTTGAGAGTCACAGGCCTGAATGCTCTGTGAGCACGGATTTAAAGAGTGGGGTTGACTTGCTAACACCCAGGTGCTGGTTGAGCACAAACTATTGTGCTGTGCTGATGGAAATGGAATGGTAAAAAACAGCAGAGTTCCCATGGAGTGGGCAGTTAGAACAATGTGATAGGCTCATCCTGATGTGGGTGAGAAGAAGAAACTATGCTGATGGATAAAAAGCATATCTGTGCTGTTACCGCATCAGTTGCTGTACCAAATACTTCTTCCAGTTACAAAAAAAAAGAGGATACACAGTGGTGCTAGTTTTAAAACTACCTAAACCAACCTTATGACCCCACTGCACATCAAACTTACTATATTAAAGCCTGAATTCTGACTAGAAAACAGTTGATTCATATGAAGTCCTCTTTGTACTATCAATGTAGTGAAGAGTGACCATCATGAAAAAGAGAATAATGAAAAGAGTTACAGTCTGCTTATATAATTAAGGTCCCTTTGCATTAATCTGTTAGTGAAAAGGAGTCTAGAGACAGTGGGTATGAATGTAATTGATGTTTGCTTCAAAGTCTGTTAACTCTGCTGGAATAGTATAATTGGTCCCAATGGTAAAGGAGAACATGGGCTTCTGTTTTGTTGGTTCTCTGACTAACAAGCCACACAAGAACTGCACACTTTTCTGAAGGTTTATGTTTGATCTTGGAGACTTTATGAAGTCATACCAGTTCTGCAGGTTTTTTCTGATATTTTGCGCTCCACAGTTACAAGGGACATTAGATATAACAAAAGTAGTTCTCTATGTGCCTGACAGTTTCCTACTAAAAAGCAATCACAGAATCACAGAATGTTAGGGGTTGGAAGGGACCTCAAAAGATAATCTAGTCCAACCCCTCTGCCAGAGCAGGACAACCTAGAGCAGGTCACACAGGAATGTGTCCAGTTGGGTTTTGAATATCTCCAGAGAAGGAGACTCCACAACCTCTCTGGGCAGCCTGTCCCAGTGCTCTGTCACTCTCACAGTGAACGAGTTCTTCCTTATGTTCACCCGAGACCTCCTATGTTCCAACTTGCACTCATTCCCCCTTTTCCTATCACTGGACCTCACTGAGAAGAGCCTGTCTCCATCCTCCTGACCCTCACCCATTACATATTTATAAACAATAATGAGATCACCCCTCAGTCTCCAGGCCTTAGCTTTCCTAGTTGCCACCCTACATCCTCTGACAACAGTCTTATATTCCTCTCAAAATATTTCAATAAAAACCAAAACCAGTAGTTGGAGCAGAATGTAGTGGCAGCACAATTAAGTAACGGGGCTGAAATAATCTCACAAACCCAGGAAATACAATTTCAAAGCTGAAACCTTGTTTATAACTTTTCTTCTTGGCCACATACCAAGGAGAGCCTAAAGCACAGTCTGATTTTCCCCTGAAGCATGATATTAATCCCATCATGTTTGCTTGTGTGTATCTCCTTGTGTGAGTGCATGTATTGCATCTTTTAATTGTTGTCAGTGGGAAGCCCGGACAGTTCCTGTTAGCGTAAGGGAGGAGAATGGAACAAACTGGTGTACAGATTGTTAAGACAACCTTCTCAGCAAGAATATAGGCACCAGAAGGGGAAGAGTTAAGAGAATAATAAGTGCGCATGAAATATGGCTATTGCTGTTGCTACTACTACAAAAGAAAAAACAATGCATGAGAAAGCTGGCAGAAAGGAAAGAAAACCACAGACTTTTGGGAAATCTCGAGCTTAAAGGAGCATAGAGAGTTATTGCTCTTTTTTTTTTTCCTTTTTTTTTTTCCCCCAGTTTTAGAGAGCTTTCCTGCAAAGAAGGCTTTTTCAGTTTTCTCAGACCTACTTAACCTCTCCAGGTCTTTTACCAGAGAAGGATGAGATGCCCAGTAGGTGGCAACCTTTTAACACAGTGCTAGTGTGTCTTCATCTTTTTTTCTGAAAAGCATTTTTCTGCAGAATTTAGATTGATTATTGCAGATTTGGCACATGCAGAAGTTATATTGTTGCAAGGACTTTAAGTAAAAAATGTCAGATTTGGAATCCCCCGGCTTCAAAAAAATCTGTATCTTTGGGAATCTAAATGGAAGGGAGAGAGGGAGAATGCACTGGTTCAGAGGAAGTATCTGAGGGAGTTTACAACAAGCTACAGCTTCACTGAAACCTGCTGAAACCACTTCTGTGATTTCTAATTTAAGGACTCATTTATGGAATGCAATGATTGGGACATCATGTTTACATTTGAGCTATTGTTGACAAGGATTGTGACATCTTACTGCCTGCATTTAATTTACCTCTGTTACATTTTGTTCATTTTTAAAATCTGTTCATTTTTTTTCTTCCTAAGAAATAGTCCTGGTAACAGCTGGAGAAGTGAGTGTTGTTGCAAACAGATCTCTGTGTATGTGTTTGCACATAACTCTACATCTGAATGCTGTCATTGGATGTAGTTTGAATAAGCAGGTGCTTCAAGCTGTTAGCGTTTGGCACAGATCATCAGTGTCAGGTAACAGCTGTCCATTCAGTTAAAACAGTACCCCGTCTGAAAGCACATAGATAATTCACAGACTGACTGCTGGTGGAAAACAAATATGCTTAAAGTGTTGGGGAATGTGTAGTGGATCAGGATACTGAGCAGCCAGAGTTGTCTTGAGAAAGTGTTTCTAGATATCTGTTCTTCAAATTGAACAGCCACCTCCTGGTCTGACTGCAGGTTCACCTTCCTTGAAGGAGAAAAGTGGCAGAAGTCTGCTCCAGTACATTGTGACTGGAAACAACATCAAAAAATCACAGCCATTGTCTAATGATACAGGATCTGAAGCGGATGGATTTGGTAGCTGAACAAGTCTCTGTTTCTAAAGCCCTCTTTGCACAGAATGGAATTGACAGATCTGCATCAAATGGAACATAGACTGTGATTTTTTGAAGCATTTTTCTCCAATTGACTGCTCTGAAGTTTGTGAATTACCATAAAGACACCATATTGTCCTTTGCTTCTCTACAGTGGATCAAATCATATTTCCAAGTCCTAGTACTATAGCAAGTCAATTATCCAATTAATTTGCATCAAATTGTCAGGTCACTGTGAGAAGTAAAGTTTAAAAAAGTGAGCTTGAGATACTGACCTTCTTTAATTTCTTACGTTATTTAAGTGAAAATTTATTCTGAGTGTATATTGCATCCCAAATTGTGTTGAGGATGTTGTTTTAATGTGCATACAGCTATTTTAATATTCTTTATACATGCTTGCTCAGTGTTATGTTTCTCACATATAGACTGATCAAAGAATCCATCTCTATAACTTCTTCCATCCTTGTCTACTCTGCCTGGGGCAATCTATCTATCTTTACAGAGACAAATTTCCCCAAAAAGGCAAAAATAAAAAAAGATGGTGGATTACTGCTGGTGAATTTTTAAAGTGAAATAATATTTCAAGGGCCAGGAAAGTCCCTTTTACAGCAGGGATATAGGGAAACTTTTCATGATGGAAGTGTGGAAAAGCAGAACCACATTAAATCAGTGTGTCTGAGGATGACAAGGATAATCTTCTAACCAAGTGTGAACTGCAAAGTCATCTTTCTGAGACTGTAGGTAGACTATCTCAGTTTATCTGCTGCCAAACATAACTTTCCCAGGTCATACCAATTGATGGCTTCATACGCAAACTTCGGAGTGTGAGTGGCAATCTATGAATCACACCAGTTTGTAAAACTTCTGCTGCTGTTTTGAAAAAACTCAGAGGAGCTGCATTACTAGGTTCAGAGGAAAGACTCCAATAAACAAAGTTTCAGATTTAGGTAGACTTACAAAATCTTCTAAAATAAGCAGGGTGTGGGAGGAAAGCAGAGGGGCAAAATGCCTTCTCCTTTCAAGCTAATAGCAGGGGTGGAGATTCAATATTTGAGATAGATGTTGGAGAGAGAGAGATAATAATGCAGAGAACATCCCGGAGCAGTGCTCTCTTGGATGTAACCACATACACTCACCGCAGACAGACATATTTGTTTCAGAGCTTGCTCACTGGTGCTTTATGACTCATCTTCATTGTTGGCGTTAAAGCAGTAGGTGTCTGGTAACAAGGACTGTCTGTAATCATAACTCAAGGTGTGTGACAGTTGCTTAACAAATCAGCAGCCTGGTCAGTGCATCTGTCACAGGTTAATGTGCAAGCACGGAGAGCTGTGCTGACACAGGAACCCCCAGGGATGCTTCAAGTCTGTGTGTGTTGTAGCTTGCTCTTAGGTTTGTCTGAGAGGCATGCAGAACCAAACACTGCCGAGCAGATACCTGAGAAGGGCTGTTTAGGGAAGTTTCTTTTCTTTCCAATAAAATGTATCCTTTACTGCTGTGCTAATAAGTGGTGTGTAGGACTGACATCCTGCATATTTAGGCAGCTCCAGTTTGAAGGAAGGAACAGTTTTTGAAGCATCTTGGTGCATTATTAATTATGTCAAATTCTATAGGAAACCTTTATCTCTGTGTATTGTTACAATCTCTTTAAATTATACTATTGTCAGTCTGAGAGTAGTTGGATACTACTCTTCAAAGCTCTTCAAATAGCTAACCAAAACACTTTTCCCATCCCAGAAGATTTATTGGCTAAGCCAATGAGTCAATGATGATAGAAAAGGAGCTAGTTAAGATGATACGCTGTAGTTAACAGTGACCTGTTCAGTAATACTACAAGTTTATTTGGAGACTTCTTTCCTGCCAGCTGTTTCAGAAAATATGACAAAGTTTAATTATATAGTTACAAAGTTAATTAAGAAATTATAGCAGGCACTGAGTGAAATTAGGAACTGCAATCAGGAAGAAAGGTTTTTATAGATAAACTTAGAAAACAGAGTGTGAGTAAAGCCAAAAGACAAGAGAGGAGGAAAAGAGACAGTAGGCTGAACTGAGTAGGCTTTTGACACAGTGTTGACCAGTACGAATGAAGAAGAATGGCAGAGATCTAGTTACTAGATACTAGCAAACATGAGTTCAAAAGAAATCCTAATATTAAAATAGAGAAGAGAACCAGAGGATAGACTGGAGCAAGTATGCTGAAAGCTTGAAGCAAAAAAAAGTAATTTTTTAAAGGATTCAGAAAAGAATTACAAATCAATGAAATTAAGGGAGGATAGGGTGAATAGGTATGGGTCTTTAAGATATGTCGTGGCAAAAAGTCTCTCTAGAGAGCTAAATTCTGGAGAGTGAGTCTTGAAAGAGGTTGCAGTAAATAGCTGCACTGGATGAACTGACAGAAAAAGAGAACTGTGTAGGCAGTAATGACTTTTATGGCCATAACCGAGTATTTTTATTCTCACGTAACAGTTTTTCCTTTTAACTTGTCTCCTTGACAATAATATTTCTTTAGAAACACATATATATTTGGTGATCTAGATAGGTTTGTCCTTGGCTTGGTGTTTGGTTACACAGCAGCTTACTGGTTTTGTTTCTATTTTGCTTGCTTATAAATGTCCCCCAGATTTGCCTCCTGCTTTACCCCTTAAAATACAAACCTTGTCAGAGAAAGCAAACTTCATGAGTGTAGTAGCATTTGATTTATAATAAATATTTGAGACTATATTTTGTTTTTGAGCCTAGCAACATGAAGCATCTTTCAGTTGCTTTGCCTTCTTACAGAAAATCGTGTGGTCTGGACTCTACAAAGGAGAGCTATTGATGGTGCAGTTGCAAAGCAATGCATGGTTTGAAGAGGCAAATATTCACTTAAGCTGGTACATGTCTGTTTTCATAATGTGAAGGAGTCTGTGTATTTGATAATTACTACTAGCTAGACCAAATCAGGTATGTCATGATCTTTGTTTTAGGCATGCTTTATGGGGTTCCTGCTTACGTACCTGAGGTGATATTAGAGCATGGCCTCAGGATCTAAGTGACCTTCAGCTGAAATCATCACTACGACCAACACAGTTATACCAGGTCAGGCAAGTCCTTAATAACTCCCTACCATACGCAGAGTGGATAATTCTGAGAAGAAATGATTGATTTCGCTATTGATTTATTGATCAGAAGTTACACAAAGTCTAAGTTAACGAAGAACTGAGCAGTTCGGAATACAACCTGTCATATTTTGTGCCATGTTTATTTATTAATTGCATTTCTGCAACTATCTCTGCCTACCAGACTGGCAGCACATATGCAAAACCCACTTAAAACTATTTACCACAAACAGACAGAGGTAATGAGCTCATTTCTATGGAAATCTCTCAATATTGTTATTGTTGCCTGCCTACCAACTGATTTGTAAAAATATTTGTCCAAATGTAATAGCTTCTCATTTATCAAGAAAGATTGAAAAAATAATAGCATAAAAACACATAGGAGGTAATTGATTCATAAATAAGCTTGGCTTTCTGTGAGATAATTGATCTGACCTTAATTCAGAAGAACAATTGATTAAATCAGTGCTAGCAGGTAGCACATGTAAGGGAGAGAAGTACCATCTGTAAGACCAGTAATTATGTCTTGTGTGTTGCAGTATTTCATCAATGCAAATCCGTTAATCCTTCTGAATGTGATCCTGCTCACATTTGATAATGTAATGCAAAATACCTTTGCCTCGAATATGATAATCTTCCTGAAAAAAACAAACCAAGAAAACTAACTCTAAATCTATTCGTATTTGAAATTTGCACGAGCTGTCATTTTTTTCTGAGGGTAAAGGTATGCATCAGAAAATTTGTTTTAAAAATTAGAGTGGGAGTCACGCTTTAGAAAAGGCTTGAAACACCTGGCTGAAGGAACTCATCCAGATATATTAAGTGATACGTGTACTCTTTCAGTTTTCCTTTGGGCACTGTAATGCTCAGTGTTTCTTCAGCCTTTTGCCTTCTTACAAGCAGAATTGCCCCTGCCATTGATGAAAGTTATGTCTCAGCTCAAGCCTAAGAAGGTGAAATGCTGAACCAATTTGACACCTGCTGTGTCGCACGGTGAGTTCATCAGATTTCAAGGGTTTATTTGCTTCAGGATTGTTGGAATCATTCTGGAAAGTCAGTAAAGAATACAGGAGTGTAATGGGTGGTAGTTATGATCCAGAATCAATACTGAACCAGTATGACAGGGATGTTTGAAAACACACAGAGCAGTCAAAAATGAGATTCTGATCATTAGTCAAGGGTAATTAGGGACACTACTTAGTTTTTCTCTTTATTTCTTTATGAGATTATTGGTGGTAACTATGCTGTCTGAACATAATTTACAGTAAGGGAACACAGAACAAAAACTTGCAAAATGTTTTGTTCCTTCCCTGGCATCCTCTGATCTAGTCAACAGAAGGCAGGAAGTTTTTGAGACTTTCTCAGAAAAGATTTTATGAAAAATTACAGAATTCATCTCTTTTAGTTACATTGTACCTCTATATAGTCTTTCTCCAGTCAGTGTCAATAAAATGTGAGTTGCAATCTTTCTGTACTCTCCTAGATTCTGGTCCAGTGAAATATTCGGTATATGTGAGTCCTCCCAGTAGAAGACTGTGCAAAAAATATTTGCAAAAGTGGTTCTTAAATTATGATGTGGTACTGCTGTGAAGTGTTAAAAGACTACCCTGATGCACCCTCAGTAAATTTGCAGATGACACAAAACTGAGTGGGAGTGTTGATCTGCCTGAGGGTGGGGAGGCTCTGCAGAGGGATTTGGACAGGTTGGAGCGATGGGCTGAGGCCAATTGCATGAGGTTTAACAAGGGTAAGTGCTGGGTCAGGCACTTCGGCCACAACAACCCCATGCAGTGCTCCAGGCTTGGGGAAGAGGGGCTGGAAAGCTGCCTGGTGGAAAAGGACCTGGGGGTGTTGGGTGACAGCCGGCTGAACATGAGCCAGCAGTGTGCCCAGGTGGCCAAGAAGGCCAACGGCATCCTGGCCTGTATCAGAAACGGTGTGAGCAGCAGGAGTAGGGAGGTGATCGTGCCCCTGTACTCGGCACTCGTGAGACCACACCTTGAGTGCTGTGTCCAGTTCTGGGCACCGCAGGATGGGAAGGACATTGAGGTGCTGGAGCGAGTCCAGAGAAGGGCAATGAGGCTGGTGAGAGGTCTGGAAAACAAGCCTTATGGAGACTAGCTGAGGGAACTGGGGTTATTTAGCCTGGAGAAGAGGAGACTGAGAGGAGACCTGATTGCCCTCTACAACTACCTAAAAGCAGGTTGTAGTGAGGCTGGTGTTGGTCTCTTCTCCCGAATTGCTAATGACAGGACGAGAGGAAATGGCCTCAAGTTCCGTCAAGGGAAGTTTAGGTTGGATATTAGGAAGAAGTTCTTTACTGAGAGGGTGGTTGGGCACTGGAATAGGCTGCCCAGGGAGGTGGTGGAGTCACCGTCCCTGGGGGTGTTCAACAAACAGGTTGATGAGGCACTTGAGGCCATGGTCTAATGGTTAGGAATATGATGGGATAAAGGTTGGACTTGATGACCCTGGAGGTCCCTTCCAACCATAATGATTGATTCTATGATTCGATGATTCTATGATTCTAATCTCAGAAACGGTAGATAGAAATTAAGATGATTTGATATTTGTGAAGTGCCTTATAATGCTTTGAAATTAAAAATGCCATATAGGCTGGTATTAGTTCTCATACAAACAACTGAGGAAGGAACTTCCTCTATGTAACTGCCATAGTGCTTGCTATATTTTCTCATGTGTTCATAATACAGTGCTGATTTCAATACAACAGAACTAAAATATCAATTTCCTGTTTTTATTAAAGCACATTAAAGTGTTTAACCAAAGTGAAATTGATTGCATTGAATTGCAAATTTCAAATGGGGAAAAGCAGTTGGAAATAAAATTATGAACACTAGAGAAAAGTTAACATGCTCTTTAGCTTTACTGTGCAATAATATGAGCCTGAAGTATGACTGCATTTCCTGCTGAAATTGGGTTATATGGTTAGCTTTGTGTATTCAGCTCAGTATAGTGTATAGGGTGTTTCCTGAAATTTCTCTGGTCTTGGTGTCACCAGACTTAGCCCATGCATGTCTGCCAAAGGGCAGAAACAGTTCATAATGCAAGTCCTCCCCTAATCCCTGGGTTTAGTTTAGTTGCATGGGAGCTAATTCACATGAAGTTCACTGGTGAACTTTACGATGTTGCTAGTATAAAAAAATTTTAAAAGTACAAGGAGGCATCACATTTTATTTTGGTCTGATGTACTGCTCAGAGGTCTGCAAAGTACAACACTTTTTGCCCTTAGAGGTAAATGGCTGCAGCTCAGCTGTACGTCGTGCTTTGCACTCTCATGATATTGAGGATACCCCAGCCAACTAAGGGAACCGCATCTGCTTGTAGGATGGAAAGACAAATCACACTGAAGGTAGTGTTGGGCCTGATGCAGATTTTTATTTAGGGTATGCAAAGGAGTGTTGGCTGGCACCGACCTGTATTAGGAGGAAAATTAATCACTTCAAAGTAGTAATCAACCAGAATGACTTTTGTGTTCTGCTCATTTGTAGCAGTCAGCAAGTAGTTTTAAACTTACACTGGTAATAAAAATGAACGGTATAAACCCACGGATAGTAAATGTCAACATTTTTAGTGCTTGGAACTGAAGAACTTGCCACTTTCAAACTATGACTAATGTGGGAAGTTTTCTAAATGCTTGAAATAAATAAAATATTAGAAATACCAAAGAAACAGAAACAACCCTTCCTACCCAACTGTTTTATGATGCTTTGGTTTTTGTACTTCTCAGCTTGGCATTGGGAGTCATCTATGAATACATCTCTTGAACAGTGTAGCTAGCTTGACTGGTTAGGAATAGTTTACACTGTACATTGCTACAGGGCATTCCAAAAGTCTTCATGTGGGCTTGTAACAGGTTTTGTGCTTGCTAAATTAATTGAGGCTTATAGCCCACTATTTCTCAAACGTGGGCCACTTGTTGTCTGTGAGACTATAGAGGTGATACATGAAACAATGGCAGTTTTAAAAATAAACAACAACCCAATGCCAGAGCTCCACAAGTGCAGAAGAAACCAACTGGGGAAAATGTATGAACATGCAAAATTTCACCTCTTTTTCACAGAACTGAAAAATATTTTTTCAAGATGACCTACAGGTATTTTTTTCAAAAATAGTAAGGGGGTGCTTTGTTTCACATAGGTTGCGAAATGCTTCTGTAAACCCCATGGCACCAGCAAAAAAAAAAAACAAAAAAGAAAAAAGAAAACGTTCATTTCTCAGGTTAAGTAGAAAGGAGCTTAGAGTTTGGAAACTTAAAAATTTATCATTGAAACAGCTGCACGTTGAAAATATTAGACATGCTTTTTATTGCTAACAATTGTGAACAGATTGCTTTTATTCTCTCTAGAAAATAATTAAGTGCATGACTCCTGTTACGTTTTCTTGTTTCCTGCATCTCCTTGCATCACCCTGGGTGGATGCCCTGCTGTACCTCCCACTGCTACTGCTGTCCCTCTAGTGTGGGAGCTCCTTGCTGACAGCTGAGGGTGAGGGAGCCGTTACAACTGCAATTGCATGGCATGCGGAGCCTGATTTAGGCTCTGGAGATGGCAAAATTTCCTGGAGAGCACATCTAGCTGGAGAAAGTTATTTGAAGTTATTTAAAGTTGCATTTTCCTAACTGGTGTCCATGATGGAGTACTGGGTGGCATTCTCATGGAACAAGCCATCCTTGTTTCCAGCTGCTGAGTCACGTTAAAGTCAGCTAAAAATACATTAGTTTCCTGATATTAGTTCTTTCCATGTGAGCACCTGATGTGGGGTAAGACAGGATTCTGAGGAGGAACATAACTGGATTTTGAACTTGTAGCCAGGGTAGGAATGTGTTTCTCAGATTTCAGAAATGAAGGAAAATGAAGTCTGTGAAGTTGGGAAGGGAAAGGAAGTTCATATCTCAGATCACACATGTAAAGGCAAGATCTGTGCAAATTTTCTTTTTGTTAAAATTTGTTAAGGGGAAAACCCCCAATTATGGGGTTTAATAGCCTGAAATCAAAAGTGCCTGTTTGATTTGTGTGCTGAAAGAAAGGCCTTGTTCAACCTCCAAACGGTTGCTCTTGTGGCTGCACTGGGGGAAGGGAAGTGGTTCCCCTGCTCTGCTTCGGTGTTATGTCAAGACATCTACTCCTTTACCACCATGTTACTGCACATGGTTCTTGATCTTTCAGTCACTGCAGCAGTAACAGCCAGTCTGGTTACTGATCAGGAGGGAAGTTCTGGTGTATTTCTGGCATCTATTTTGGGTGTTGGATTGTAATTAAGTCCTAATTAATAACAAGCTGTTCACATCAAAACTTAAATTAGCAGCAACATGGGCATTACTAGATCATTTTGCATTTCTGTTCAAATGATATGCAGCTGTACAAAAAGTATGTTTTGGGTTTCATGTTAGTAAAACTTGTAGAAATTATAATTAGGCTCTTGAAGTCAGCCTTTTTGAAATCATCTGTCAGTGTAAGTTTGGAGCTCCCTGCTTACATACAAGGGGCTAAAATTTCTTATCTGCCAGAGGAAACCATTCTGTCTCTTGTTATAAAGGTGTCCTCAAATTGGTGTGGCTGTAAAGTTTTGAACCCTAATGATCCTTTGCTGGCCAATAGAGCAAACCAGTTCAGGTCTTACAACAAATCATCTTGATATCTGGTGCAACTCTTAACACAACTGGCTTTCTTTTGATTTAGAAAGTATTTTATTGCTCTTTATAATCTGTCTTGCCTGCCTATATGTTATATCCATGTATATGCCTATATGAATAGTTCCTGTTCATCCCATGGACTCCTAATCTCCCTTTCCACCTTTTTATATCTGGATCATGGACAGCATATACAAAAAGGCTTCTGTGCAGGTTTGTGCTTGTGTCCTTGTAAAACTGTATAGAAAAAAAGACTTTGATGAACTGCATATGTTGTCATGTCAAATAAAAGCCTAAAAGCTGCCATAAATTACTATCTAAGGGTGCAGAGGTGGTTGATTTGTCTTCCATATGACTTCTCTGTGCTTACACAGACATAAGTGAATATACTGGATGCCAGTATATCTGATCAGGATTAAGAGTAACACGATTTAGGTTGTCTTCTTGACTTGCTTTATCACTTTACACAAATTATTTTATTACATCAAGCCTGTCAGTTGTTTCTGTGGTGAAAAGAAACTTGTGACCATGAACTCAATAGACTCTTGGAAGTTCCATGAGTAAATTTGATTACCTTTGTCCATTCTGATGCCTTCTTTTCTGTCCTCCTAGTGATCTGTGCATTATAGGGGAAAATTTTGCAGAAGCACCTGTATTCATTATAGGTGATATAATTTAATATTGGTATTGATGTTATCAAAAGAGAAAAATCACTTGTGCTGAAAACATGAACGGTATTTGCTTTTCTGAAGTGTTATAGGTGTAATAGAAATAATTTTAAGCAATGTACAGTGTCATAATAGAATCAATAATTTTGGGAAGTCTTAATTTCCGTTTTTGGTTTCATCAGACAGATAAGAAAAATGAAATCAGAAGGTTGTTCAACAATCAGTTTCTATAGTTGAAAATTTTAGAATTTTCAACTAAATTTAATTTAGAACATAACCAGATGTTTATAGGGAACAAAAAGTTCAAGAGGATCCCAAATAAGAAATGTCAACAGTGGGCAAGTGCAAACCATTTTGATATTCCCAAATAAAATTTTTCACTGTTTTTTTGAATGGTGCTAGCTCATAGAAGAAAATATGGACAGGAGGAATGTAAACTCAGCTCACATGAAACTACAGCAGTTCAGCTACAGAAAATTGTCAAAGGAATCAGACAAGAAATTTGTCGTTTTAGTTTAACAACACAAATAATATGATACTTCTTTTCCTCCATGTGTCCCCACAAAAAAGATATTTAGATTTTCCTAATGGAATCATGATATTTCCCAATAGAAAATCAGAAGACTTTGGTGAAACGATGATTTTCCCTTGAAAAAAGCTTGAAGACAAATTAATGACCCGCTGTCATTCTAGCATGCATCTAGTATTTTGTAAGTAATTTCCCTGGGGTGCAGAAGAATCTTGCAAGACTGAAATTAAAGCTCCTGCTCAGCATGCTGTACTTAAATAAGGCTTTCGCTTGGCTCATCCTCATTAGTAAGCCATCCAGATTATACATACCACACTCTAGTGGCTTTCTGATATGATAAAAAGATTGCATGCTTGATTCCTATTTACACGGTTCTGACAATTAAGTCAGTCAGAGCTTTTAAGACTTTTTAAGTGTGGATACATCTCAGACTACGCTCCTGAGCCTGCGACATCATCATACGTCAAAGCTGTTGGAACAGTCTCTGGCACACTCTTGGCCACAGCCAATTTAGAGCTCTCCCAAGGTTGGCTCGGTGCAGCTTGGAGCTAACATGGACCAGAGATGTTCACAATAGGCAGCTGGGGTGTAAGCACCCTGTTTTTCAAAGAGAAAACAATTTAATAGTGTGTATGCTGGTTGTTGCATGCCTTAGTTTGGACATACTTAAATTACTAGTATAAATTTAATCTTGGTGTCTTGGATGTCCTAGATTTTGCATTGTGCTTATCCAGAAGTTTCATTAATAATATTAATTATAGTATTAAAATAAATAATTTTCTATTTCTAGATGCTGTACTTTTGAAAAGAACAACTTTAGTATTGTTTTACAATGTGTATATGTAACTCCATCTTTTTAAGGCTGGGGAGTCCCTGCAGCTGCCGGGGGAACCGAGGTGGGCGATTAGCAAGCGTGAAAGTAGGAAGAATGTCGATTTCACTGAGCAGCTGCTGGGTGCAGTGAAGTTATTTCCTGCAGGAAGTTCCACGTGCTGGGATTGTCTGAATGAAATATTCTCTCAGTTTCCAGTTCATGGGAAATTACAAAAAAAAACCATTTTTGGTCTGATTCAGAGTAAAGCCAAATAACCCTCCCTACTTGCCCTCAAAATTTTTTCACAGATCAGAAATCCTGCTGTTCAGCCAGCTTCACTCAATGAATAGATCAGTGTCTTCTGTAATAATATCTTTACATGTTAATATCAGATAATTTTTATCACGGAATATAAGAATATATATTTTAAATGTTTTGCTGGGTTTGAGACTGTAAGATCATAATAAAATTATTACCTTAGCAGTGGTTGCACAGCCATTGACTGTTATGCGATATATGAGTGTTTCTGTAGAAATGAACATTAATAACTATATTTTTCTGAAAACAAAGGAGTAACACTTGACTACATAAAGAATACCAGGAATAAGGCTCACTCTTGTTAGAAGCTTCTAGAAGATGCTTACTTTTACAGAAAATATTTAAGGTTCAGGAACTTAGTCTTTCCCAGCTTCAGGTGCTTTCCCAATTAAGTTAATAGGGAGATACCTCTGTTTCCTATTATTGTTTTCAGGTCACTGCTGAAGTAATTGCTTTTTGCAGAGAATGAGCAGATATTCCATCTTTTCCTAAATCTCCTTGAGATACCTTTATGAAATGTCAGTGCAAACCCTGTTTCTCTCCCTGCAAAATACTATAAAAGCTGAAATCTCTTAAGGCTTTGAAACTCAAACCAAAGTTGTGTTCTGTCACGAGAGCTGACATTTCTTAGCCTACTGAGTCTCAGCTCTCGCAGGACCTGAGGCTGTGTGGCTGATTCAACACCCGCTGATGTCAATAGGGAAAAGTCTGTTCAAATCCTTACATAGCAACCTAATGACATCAGAAGATGACAGGTGCTATAATTCATGTGCAGATTTAATACAACAGCTGGTTCAAAAATGGAGATTTACTAATATCTGATAGACTCCCTTTTTAAGTTGTTCTCAAATAGGAGTTTTTAAAGTATGGCCACTTTTGCTTGGGGGCTTTTTAATCAAAAATACTTTGCAAATTGCTTTAAGAATCAATATGGGATTATCTCAGCAAAATCGTTCTAAAATATTTTTCAAACTCTTGCTACTTGGTAAATAAGTCTATAAAGAAGAGGATCTGGAAAGGCCAACACCTTGATTAAAAAAATAAGCAAAAAGAAAAAATCACAAAATATTTCATTGCAAGCATAAAACTGAAGTTTTTTTAATTATATTGTTGGACAAAATAGCATTTATCCATTTGCTCTAGAAAATTCAAATAGTTTTATTTAATAATGGGAAGCAATCAGTTAAGAAAACACCAAAATACTGCATTGGTGTGACTTTGAATCCCTTCCTAGACCATGAAAGGCAGTCAGCTTCTTAATCTTGATTGTCAGAGCTCATCAAGAAATCACAAGAAGACTAAGAGGAGTGGGTATTATGGAAGTAATTGAATTGCATCTGCATAGGATATCAACAGTTGTTTTGGTGGAGAAAACTTTAGGAGTATATTGCCCACATACTTCCAACTCATGTTTCTTGCGTTTATTTTGCTAGTAAAACGTTGTGTTCATGAAAAGACATAAAACTCTTGGGACAACTCCATGTACATATTACTCAGAAATTCTGCTGTAGTTCTTAGCAAAATGTATTTTTAGGATTATAGCTCTGGAGTGTTTGTAATTGTAGTCCTAAGAATGGCTCAAAAGCTGGCACTAGTTATACCTTCTAAGGCTTAGGGACAGATCCTTCATTGCTTATTGAGGAAAATTGCTCGTTGGTTTCAACAGGAGGAATTTAGCCTCATCAGTAAGCACTGCAGAGTCAAGGCCCCTAGGGAGTGCCACTTCATAAGTCAATTATAATTAATTCATCAAAGAAAAAAAAACCCTAATTTTGATTCAGTTTAGAACACCCAATCTCATTTCAAATCATTAGTTACCTAATCATGAAGGAAATTAAAATATTGTTAGAATTAATCATGTGTGACTCAGCAGTCCAAAAGACCTTCAGCTAACAGATCGAGTTAAAACTTTTCACTGATGCAATATGCGAAACAAATATGACTGGGGATTTTGTTAGATCAGATCATCGTCTATGCATAAGCTGCTGTGAGGTAAGTCTAGTGTAATGTTATTGATAAGGCATGATGAAGAGAAAGTATTTCTGATAGAGTGTGGTTATCTAAGAAAAACAACTGCTACTTGAGATTAAAATACTGCCTTTCCACTTGGGAGCTGTGTTGACAACGGAAGTGATGACAGCAGTAACTGTCATACTGATGCCATTATAAAAGTGATGGAGAAGCTGCTTCTGCTCTGCAAATGAACTTTGCTTATTTTTTCATAGATAGTGTTTAGATAGTTTAACACAGGAGCTGTATTATGCGGTAGTGAGGACCAGTCATACTGCTTCGGGACTGGTCAGATTACTTTGGTTCTATGAAGCAGTAGTTGGCGCAGCCATGCTCAGATAGGAACCTGTTGGGCTGCTTGTCCTTAGAAAGCTTTGTCCCCTTTCCAAAGAAACTAGGCAAAAGTGGTAGTTTGTGGTCCTATCTGTAAACAAGACAGGAAGTCAAACACATGTGAACTTGTATCTGCTTTTCTTTTTTTTTTTCCTTTACAATAGTTCTCCACAAACTTTCAGAAAGTCAGAACCAACCTGTTTAGAAGACACATCACAGGTGTGTAAATAAAATATCTTCCTCTAGCAATCATATAGGCATTGGCAAAAAATGCAGTGCTGCTGAATTCTGATTGCGCTATTATAGAATCTCTGTTTTCTGTGAAGGACATTTGCAGCCTAACTGTAATATTATGCTGTAAATTCGGCTGTAAATAAGAAAATAAAATACTTGATGGGCAATGGGGCTAAACAAGCTTTGGAATGGTAATTTTTGCATTTCACAGAATCACAGAATCACAGAATTCTAGGGGTTGGAAGGGACCTCGAAGGATCATCTAGTCCAACCCCCCTGCCAGAGCAGGGTCACCTAGAGTACATCACACAGGAACGCATGCGGGCGGGTTTTGAATGTCTCCAGCGAAGGAGACTCCACAACCTCTCTGGGCAGCCTGTTCCAGTGCTCTGTCACTCGCACAGTGAAATTTCCTGTCTGTTCCTGTTTCAAGCATGCAGCCATTCCACTGCACTGGGAGAGATTCTTGCGTCTAATGAACTGCATTTCTTTTGAATGAATTCAGCAAGTAATACTTCAATTACATTTTGATATTCAAATCTCACTGGAGAGAATAGGATTTGTTCTTTCCTTTTCTTCTGATGCTGAATTGGATAGTATTTCCATAAAAGAGAAGCAAAAATGTGACATCATGCCTGAAACCTAAGTGTACTGCACAGTAGTTTGTGTATTCAAACAATGAAAATGTTACTAGAATATGTAATTACTAAAACTGCTGCACTCGTGGCTTGCTCTGTTTTCTTGTACTGCTCATGGAATGACAGCATTGTGGTTACAGTTGCATTGAATACACATAATTAATTTTCTAGGACAAATAAGATAATAAAGCCTTGCTATGACTGTGTGCTTTCTTAATTAATTACAGTTGCTTCTGACTAGTTGGCTTTAGCTTCTTTGGTATCGATACCCACAGAACCTCAGAAAGTGTCCATGCAATAGGGGTGCTGTGGATTTCTGTATTTCCAATATTAAATGTGATTTCATGGGTAATATCAGAAGCCTCTGCTATTTTTCTTTTGAAAATACAGTATAGGATATAGCAAACAGTAATTAAAAATACGCCAAGAAGAATTCCATTCTTTAGCATTTCTGTCTGTGCTTAGAAAGTTAGATGGGCCCCTCACAAAGATGCTTTGAAAGTATGTTCAATACCTGTTCTGCACAATAGCTGAACTATTAGTTGTGCCTTATATTTTACCAAGGAGGTCTCACTTCAAATCTTCATGGTAATGAATTGCTTGCTTTGCAATCAGAAGCAGTTTAACTCTGAATCTGAAGCAACCCTGCTTAGAGGACACATCAACAGCTCTGTCTGTGCATGCAAATAGCGGGGACATGAAGCAAACACTTTTAGTAGGGTTTTCCATCCCAAAATTCTGTTCCTGGAAAACAGGTCGCATATTACTGTGTTATTGTCAGTATTATTGTATTTAGAGATAACCTTCTCAGACAATTTATGAGACTTGTTTCAACTCAGAAATTCTTATATGTATCAAAAGCAGGAGATACACTACCTAGAATAAAATCTTTCTTCCTGGGATGAGTTACAGGTCACTGGACCTTTATCCTACTCCTGGACAGTATTAGTTGGACTCCAGAGTCTTGCCCTGCAAAAATGGCCAGAGCTATATGGCATAGAACAGAACAAATGGGAGAGAGAAGCAGAAGTGGGGATGAACAGTAGCTTTCCATCTTTCCTAGTATTCTTTTGAAAATAGTAGAGAAGGACCTTCTACTATCTTCTCACCCAGAAAGTTAACTGCATTAGTATGAGATTGGATCGCTGTAGCACAGGGGAACAGGACACACTCCTTCTCCTGTTGCAGGATATTTGGCAACTGGGAAGCCAAATAGCCAGATTTTGTTCTATTTCTTGGGAGCTGTTATTTTGGTAGTTTCTATGGAAAAAAAAAGGAGCATAATCTGCCTTCACCCACTGCTGAGGAGAACAGGAACTTGAATATCTTTGTGCTTCCCTTTTCATTTTTTGAATGTATGGTTCTGAGATTGTACGTTTCATTGTACCTTTCTTTCTCTCATTTTAGTGTATGGTACTTTAAGAAAAAATAGTTTTGAAATAATAAAACTCTACAAAATTTGAAGGATGCAACTGACTGAATGGCACATACACGTCTAATTGAATACTTGAGCCAATAATCAAGGAATCAGTAATCTGACTTTCCACTGTACCTGAGAAATGCCAATCAGCTAAGGTCTCTTTCTGACAGCTGTCATGGCTTTTACTAGTAGCATTTGATCACTGTCAAATCGCTATTGACTTTGTCCTACTGTTGGTTAAGTCAACAAGAGCTTTCTCGTTGCTTTTGGGGGTTGATTGTTCCCATTATTCCTGCAGAAATACTGGCTGGTGCAAATCCCTTGTAGGAGATATCTGAAAGCTACTGAAGTCAGAGAAAAGATTCCTGCTGACATCAGTGGGTTTCAAATCAGGTTTGAGCACTTCCAGCGTAAAGACATATAACAACTTTCACTTGTGTCAGGAAACTTACTACAAAGTAGAAAAACTCATTTGACAATGGTTAATATTGTATTTGACTAAACACCCATGCTTTACTGAACTTTCAGTGTTGGTGAGTTGGAAGGGCATATTCTAATACTGCATCACATACCGATTGCAAGCTAGCTATTCAGTTTAAAAGGGCACTTAAAGTTTTCTTGAATCAGAAATTAATCATGGACTTTCAAAGTCGCTGAATCAAGTAATTTGTTCATGTTGACTTTAGTGAAAAGTAGTGAATTTAGCCCCAAAACCTGTGTGCTTGGAAAAATAGATTGATTCCCTGCCACTACTTGTTTTTAGAAAGATTTATCATGAAACTTGAATTCATCTGATACTTGTGTTACACTCCAGTGCATGCTGTGGGCCTTCTTGTGTAAGCAAATACGATTTCTGTGAGCAATGGCTGCAAAGACTGAGCCATCTGGCAGCAACTGACTTCTTTTTGCTTCTTACTGCTTCAGCTGCCTTGTTGTGGTAGCTAAATGAGATATGATAATTAGGGACCCACCAACACTGTATTCATTTTTAGAGGTCAAGCTCTGAATACACTTTTCTGACAAAGCTCCCAGTACTGTCTGTGGGAATGTTATTTATGTCAGGATTAAGGCCCATATTTGACTGTTAATTTCATGGCACTGGTGCACAGTCTGATAATAGAGAAGCTCATAAAATAGAGATGCACTTAGCTCTGTGACTAAACTCTGAAATGCATGTGAAAATTGTTTTTTCTTTTTATAATTACAGCTGGCATTTTAGTGCTCTCTGCCCGCCCTCACTTTCCTTTATCCACACACCCTTTATTTTTTCCGGATGCTGGCATAAAAATTTATTTGATCACTTCCCAATGCATCTGTAGAGATTTTCCATAATTTATAGCTGGTCTTGACAGGATTGGTGAAACTAAACAACAGATGTATATCCATATAAATGCATTGACTTTCATTCTGGTTAATGTTTGCAGAGAATACAGGTGTAGATTTGTGTTTCTTTCTGTCTAAACAATCAGATAAGGATAGTCTCTTTTTAATGCGTTTTGAAGAACAGCAGTTACAGCTGTTTTTCCTACCAGCTATGTTTTTCAGCTATAGGAATTATTAATTTCTCTGAAAAGTTCCTATTTTTTATCTTTGCTTCTGACACACAATAAACCTATCCCTCCATTTCAGGTGTCCGCTGCAGGAAGAGACCTGTCTGTTCTCATACTGCTATCTGTGTCTAACTTAGCAAGTAATTTGGTACAACAGGAGTAAATCAGTAGATCGGAGCAATTGGTGCTTACGTTTGTCACATCCTCATTATGCACATTTTGGGATTTTATTCCAGCCTAGCATTATTCTGGTCCCTTGACCAAAACTGACCCCTCAGCTCCTACAGTTTGTCATCAAGACTGGTGGCAAGTGGGGAACAGCAGAGTGAGGAACTGGTGTTAAGCAGTGAGAGTGGAAGGAGACTCACTCCCTCATGTTGAATTTTAGCAGGGACTGAATAGAGAGTGGGCCAGAGCTTCTGCTGCTCCAGGAGCCCTGGGGCAGCTGATGAGGCCTGAGCACAGCAGAGATGTCCCTGCAGGTGTTTGCTGTGACTCTGCTTCTACCGGTGGCTGCCTGTCCAAACTGAGGAACAATCGAGCTCATGTGCTATAGAAACTCTGCACAACCCTCTGAGCTGGCTCTCCATGGCTACCAAACAACCAGCTATCTGGTATTCCTGCCTGTGCACAAGTTTTCCTCCGTCCCCATCCCCTGCACGCTGAATGGCAGGTATGTCATTCTCTGGGTGAAGGCCCCATCAGACTACATGACATGTGAGCAAAAGTGGCTGAGGTTGACTTTCCCTACCCTCCTGCAGAACTCACCACCAATTCCTAATCCCTTATGTGCAGGCTACCCATCAAAGTCAGAAATTAAAGCACTTATGTACTTGACACCCTTCCCATACACTCCTGGCCCCCCATGCTGTAGGGACTATAGGACATGTGCCCCAGGGTAGGAGACCTCAGAAACAGAACTGCCTGCAGATACACTACTCCACCTCTGCCCTCATCACAGTAGTTTTCCTTGCATGAGATGTGGAGGGGTACGGAGAGGTGCAGGGGAAATTTGTCACTTTACCACAGCTTCTACATAAATTGTATACTATGTAAAAGAATAAAACTTCTCTGTTCATCTCACGGGTCACACAGGGGTGAGATCCACATGGCTACCCTGTGTATTGCTACTGTCGCCATACCATCAGGCTATAAATCACCACGTTGAGGGAAAGGGAGGTGCAATGAAGCACAAGGCTCTGTACTGGACTCTATCAGGCTTGTGTTATGGCACGCTGCCTGCATGGTTGGACAGTCACTGGCACAGAGCTTGGCACTTGTACAGACTGGGACTAGGAGGTGAGCTTCTGATGTAGCTAGTTGTCACATAGAAGAGTTCATCCACAGCTCATAACCGCAGACTATTTTTAAAGGCAAAACAGCCTTTGTAGCATACATCACTTCTTCTCAATCGTGACCCAAGTACTCATTCATCTTCTGTTTCTTCCCTTATCTTTGTCTTCTGGAACAATAAAACCATTCTGGAAGATTTTATTATATTTTATTCCTTCCTCAAGGCCTTCCTCTTCTGCCTCAAGATGGTGTTAAGCCAGGCTCATCAGGTACTCTTTGCTGAACCATCATTCTCCCTTCCTCCTGTCTTCAGATCTTGCCTGAATTTGATCAAGATTTCCAGCTGCATCTCTAGCACTTGGGCACTTTTTTCCTGTGGGTTCTCTCAGGCAACACTTCATACATAAATAGCTCCTATCAAGTACCCACTTGATGGTAAAGTACATCCTGCAGCTTCCACATTCAACCATCTGCAATTATTTGGTCTCATCTGCTGCTACCTTTGCTGACAATATCTTTTCTTCCCTGTATATATTTTTTAAAGAAAAGAACAAATGTCAAATATATCTCTTTACTGCCCTCTGTTTAGGGGGTGCCTATATTCAATGTCTGCTTGCTGTTTTAAACATTTTATGTAGGACAGCCTGGCTCCCTCATTTAGACCCAATAATTAACTGCTTACTTGATGTGTTCAGTGTGATTTTTTTTTTTTTAAACCTTTTACCTGTAAGGTCTTATTTCTGCTTGCAACACACAATTCTCAGAGCACTCTGCAGACTAGATCCACAGCATGTACCCTGCAACCTGCAGATGGACAAGCCATGAGGACAGTTCTTTTTTCACCACAGACAAGTCCAGTGCAGATTCTCCTGTTGACACTTTTGCATTTGATATTTTATTGGACACTTGCTTGATTGCAATTCTGGTTGAATGAGCTGCCTCATTGCAAAGTTGTGGAGAAGCTATTTTGTATTGCTGGACCTTCTTTCTTTCTTATAGGTAAATAATATAAGTAGTGTCACAGTAAAGAAAGTGATAACCTTGGACATAATTCTGTTCACATGGCAAATGATGTTTTCACCTTGAATTCACTAACAAAAAACTTAAAACAATATTTTTATTGCCTAGATGGGTTGATGTCTGTCAGATTTGCATTGGGAAAAGACTTATCTTTTTATTCCCAAGATGATGATTTTTAGGTGAAATAAATTGTCTACATAAATACATCTGCCAATATTAGCAGGTTTCACTACCTTAAAAATACGCCCAGATTCCTAAGAACACACTCTTAAGTTCTTTCAAGCCACCCTTTAAGTATTTAAGTTTGATAAATTGGGTTAGTGGCTTAAAATTCATGTCTTGTGATATGGGAATACAGCTCATTTTCTTCAGGAAAATGAGAAAATTAAGTCTTCTCTTTGGAACTTTTCATTAGTTACAATATGGGTGTGATGATATTTACCCTTTACTAATGCATATAATTTATTTCAACATAACTGTGACGGCTGAGATATCCAAACTGACGATTCTAACGCATCAACTTAATTAGCACTTCTAGTCCTCTTTGGAGAAACAATTCAGCTGAGTCTTGGAACAATAAGGTGATTCTAATTAAAACTGCATGACCCAAAACAAACCAGAAGAATGCTGAATTATTTCAGTAAAGCCTGCAGAATTATATTGTAAAACTTTATCTTTAAAGCAGTCAGGAGTCACAGAACCACAGAATCCTAGCCTAGTTGAGGTTGGCGACCTCAGGAGGTCTCCAGTCCAACATCTCACTTAAAGTAGTGTCAGCTAGGAGACCAAACCAGGTTGTTCAGGGTTTTACTCAGTTGAGTCTTGAAAATCTGAAGAATGGAGACTGTCCAGCCTCTCTGGGCAACCTGCTCCAACGTTTGACTGTCCTCATGGTGAAAAAGTTTTTCTTGTATCATGTCAGAAACTCTCATTTCAATTTGTGTTACTTGTCTCTTGTCCTCCTACCATCTTGGTGGCTCTCTGCTGAACTCGCTTCAGTCCATTAAGACCTATTTTTTTTATTGGCAACATAAAACTTTATGTAGTATTCCAGATGTGATCTAACAAGTGCCAAGTAAAGAGTGATAATCCCTTCCCTGGATCTTCTGTCTGTACTTAGTACAGCCCAGGATACTGTTGACCATCTTGCCTGCCAGACACGCTGCTGGCTCATGTTCAGCTTGCTGTCTGCCAAGATCCCCAAATGCAGGACTTCGCGTAGATTATTGTCAAATTTCATGTTGCTTTCAGCCCGTTCATCCAGCCTGTCTAGGTCCCTCTGAATGACAGACCTGCCCTTAAGTCTGTTCCTGCCAATTTGGTATCTTCTGCAAGTTTGATGGGAGTGTACTCCATCACCTCTTCCAGGTCATTGATAAAGATTTTGAACAGGACAGGTCCCTGTACAGAGCCATGCAGTAGCCTTGTTACAGTCATCCAGGTAGCGTATGACCCATTAACTGCTAACCTCTGAGCCTCACCATCCAAGCAGTTTTTTGCCCGTGTAACTGTCCTCTCATCCAGACCATAAAGTTCTAACTTGGATACTAGACGCAGTGTGGAAAACCTTGATAATTAAAAGTTATGCTTAAAACAACGCTGTACGATAAAAAGTCAGTCTTCTTGCTGCTCTACCTTAGGGCTAGGTTAAGTCAGTGAACAGAGAATGTGGAGGCAGGCACTGCTTCCAAGTGGGGATCTGCAGTTGGGATGCTTGCTTTATATATAGATTGTTTGCTCTGTTTTTCCTCTCCTCCATCAAAAAACTGATCAGGGCTAACACCCTTTAAAGTGTTGAGAATTTCTCTATTGGCATGTGATTACTGCATTGTAAAGGATCCAGAACCAGCTTTGGGCCAAAACTATCCCCTGTGATCTGCACCAAGACAGTCTCAAAGATAGTGGTAGCTGATGTGGGTCAAAATCATACCAGGGTACCTTCAAACAGATAAGAGAAAGGATGATTGCAAATTAGTGCTTGCGCCTTAGCCTGGTGCTATTTTAATTACAAATACAGATACAGTCGCAGAGGAACTGATAATTTTTGAATGTTGCTTTGACTTGGTCTGAGATAGGCACCAACTTGCTCAAGTGTGTCAAGAGTTAGGTAGTCAGGGGTCTGGTATGTCTAGGTATGTAGGAACCTGTAAAGCACCTAAGAACGTGAAGTTTAGGTACTTCTAGGAAGTGCATTTTTTTGGGTTTGCAGTTGTGCCCAAAAAAGCCCAACCCTAAATTCCAGCTGGATTCTGATTTGGGTATGTAAGTCCTTTTTTGACTCTGCCACCTCTGAAAACAGAAAATGATTTCCCATTTGTTTTAGAACTGTGTGCGACTTGATGATTTAATCATTGTCAGTCAATTTGAGTCCTTTGCTTGCTCAGTCAGCCTCAGGATTGTAGATATTTCACCATGAGGATGGAATTCAAACACTTTCAACCCTTAGAACTGGCACAAAATCACTGAATATCATGATATACTTGTGTCCTTGGAAATTTTAAAACAAATTTATTTCAAATACTTTGAAGAGGCAGTCCTGTAAATTAGGAGTAAAACTGCCACATAAGTATGTACTAGATTATTCTAAGTGCAATGGAGTTAGTTAACTACGTTCAATTTCATGATTTTAAGAGGTGGAAACTTGTTATTCTGGTAGACTTTTAATGTCATTTATAAGCAGCTACTGCTTCTAAGGAACAGTCTCACAGCCTCTGTATTCATCTGTCATTCATCAAGACAACAAGGATAAACAAAAGATGATGTCATGGCTGTGCATTCAGCCATCACAAAGCTGCTTTCTACAGTTGTCATCATAAACACCACCACTTGTAGGCTAAACGCCTGCTTCTGACAGGGACTTGCACAGCACTGCAGTCTCCTCCCCCAGCACATGAGATGGAGCTAACCATGATGCTAATCAGGAAACCCAGAGCCTTGTCAGGTTTCTGAGCCACCTGCCCCATGCTTTCATGGGAATGGGATGCTCCATAACCATAGTGATGCATACACATCCTCTTACTATTCACCTTTTTCTTAGTGAACTTTTAGAGCCAATACTTGAATCTTCTAGGTTAATTTTTATGCCAATATATTATTCTAAGATCTCTTTTCACTGTCATACTCCTTGTACGGCACAGCAACTATTTCAGTAATTTTGTGAGATTTTTTGTAATGTAATTGCTTATTCTTCTCCTATTGCTTTTGTCTCATAACAGGTTTTGGGATCTGCTTTTCATTAAGCAGTAGGTCTCCCAAGTTTCAAGATAAGTGTATGTCAGTGTCTCATCCCTTTGTTTACTGAGCCAGTCACGTACCACATAAAGGCACCTTTCATGTAATACCAGAACTGCTTACCAAAGAACTGAAAATATGTAGTGTATGAAGCTGAGTGTAAAACTACAATGAAAACAGAAGTTGTGAACAAAACTACATTAAATGTTCAAGGAATGCAGGAGAAGAGTTATTCAGCCATTTCATTTGGCTCATTTCCCTGTCTCAATCTAAAATGCTGTTGGGGAGGGCTGTTGTGTTGCCTCATTAGCTTCACCCCTGTTGTCCAGGTGTAATTCTGAATCTAGTTATAATACTGCAATGACCTCTCCTGTCATGTCTTAGTGAAGGGACTCAAATGGCAATTTGTTCTTTAGGAAGATGGCTCAATTGGTATTGCAAACAAAAGTCCAGAAGCAAATGACTTTCAGCACTCAGCCACAATGATGACAGTGTTGAAATGGATTACATGAAGTGTTCCTCTGGCATTCAGTTACAAGGCAATAGCATGGTTCAACAAAACCAGCAGACAGGTTTGCATTCATTTGTGTTATGGATGTGGCTTTGGCACCATATTTGCTTTCAGATTTTACCTGAAGTACAGAATTACATGGTAATCATCAAACCTGAAATGGTAGGCTGTCTTCCCATCCTGCCTGTCATTCACATCCATTATGCAGCAGAAGGTAGTGTAAGACCTAAATGGCTGAAGTAGCCACCTTTTACAGAGAACACACAGGTGAGGAGAGAGTTTGTAATGAAACAAGTGAAATAATAACCAGACTCTGGAGAGAGCCCTGCAGCACTGATATGTCTCACTTTGGTGACAAGAAACCATTTGCACCAAAACCTTGAATCTTATTTTTCAACTAGGTCTGTATCCATCTTACAGTGCTGTCATCTAGACCATGTTTCCCATCTTGTCTGTGAGAATGTTGGGGGAGACTGTGTTAGAAAAGTCATCTTCAAGTCAAGCTATGTAGCACCAGCAACAGTCTCAATTACTAGATAACCTGGCCTGAAATTAAACTGTCTTGATATGAGTTCTTCTTGGATCACTTGCATGGATTGTTTCTTATCAGTGTTTGTACACTGTCACATTCCAGTATAATTTTGCACATTGAAGTTAGGGTGAGCTGTTCGATTTCTCCAATGCTATCTCATTTCCTTTTTTTATGAATAGGTCTTCCATCATCTTCAGGGGCATCAGCCCTGCTCTTGTATCCCTCTGGGAGTTAAGCCCCTTTTCCTTCACTTTTGGAGCTTTTCTAGCCTGCACTGTACTGTCTCACAACAGTCTCATCTCTCAGGCATTATCATTTAGTCAGGCTCTCTTTCTACTTCTGAATAATCCTAGTGTATTTCACTAATGCACCAACCACTCATTAAGTGTTGGGGGAAAAACCTTCATTCTGTTTCCCCAACCATCTCACATCCATGGGAGTAGCCCCTGCTGAGTAACCGCTTTGCTGTTTCCCTACAAATCCAGTTTTTCTGTGATTTTTTTATTGACCTCAGTAGTGGTCTAGGTGTTGAGACTGCTTGCTATTACAGTGGAGATCTGTTCCTTTTATGCCATGATCCCTCTATGTTGAACTGTTTCTTTTGTCGTGTTCTTAAGTTTGCTTGTGCAGACATACTTGCTTTTGCGTGTTTTGACTTTGTTAAACAAAGTAAACAAAGGTTACTGATCTGTGGCAAGGACTCCTGGTTGTTGTAATAGTACAAGTAATGGTTAATAACAGAGTAGGAGTTGAGGAATCAGTTTAAAAGGTAAAAATAAATATGATTGTGGTAACTTCCTTTGTATATTAAGTCTCATAGTATCATAGTAAAAGGAAGAACAAACACAAGTAAAATGTGAATTCAGAACAGATGTTCTTTAGGTAGTTCAGTGTGTGCTGAAAATACACAGCTAATCAATAATGCATCTCTCTTTCTTGAAAAAATATAGTTTGAGTTCTTTCCCAATTCTTCTAGATTCCAATAATCCTAGTTGATCTGGATAAATCAGACTGTTCTCCTAGCATAAGACTTCAGATCTGTAAGTCAGTCAAATCAGTCATGACATGACATTTCAAAGTTCTTATATAATATTAAAAATAAATCAGCTCCTGGCAATAATAAAATATCTCACTAAAATACACTAAAATGTTTTCTTACAATTTGTCCCTCTTCTGGCATTTTGTGTTTAATCTCATTCCTTATCCACTTTTGCTTCCAAGAATTATTGTGACAGTCATTAAGCTAAACACTCCTTCTAAAATCTATCAATCACTATAGACATTTTTTCTATGTTTTATGACAGTTCTCACTGCTAGAAACACAAACTTTTCCATCCTTTGCTAAGCGTTACAGATGGCATAAAAATACTGTGCTCCACCGTTCTAACTAAAATGGTTTCTCTCACTTTTTTAATTAAGCACAAATCCATCTTCCAGAAAAAGGGAAAATAAATGATATTTCTGTATCATTTAAATTATTGCCAACATCAGGATACCATATTAATGTTTCCAACACAGCTGTTGACAGACAGGCAGGTATAGAAAGATGTTTCAATTATTTGCTATTGCAGGTTACTCTACATTCCTTTATTTTGAGCACAGCAAAATACTGAAACTATGATGGTAGCTTGAACAATTTCTGTTCTGCTGTGTAAGTGTTTTCTCTTTCTTCAATGTCCCTTCTGTGTTTTTTAAAAACTAATCTGTTAAAAAAGTAAAGCTGCTTATTTATTCCTCAAGAGTTTTTTTATTCCCTAGTAAGTTCTTTTGAAGATCTAAAACCCTACAATAAAACTGTTCTGGTTTGGTTTAAAAAAGATTATTCATATGATACTAAAAAACAGTTGGATGACATGTCTTTGTAGAACTGTCTTAGCCATTTTTTATAAAGCATTTCTCTGTTAAGAAAATTTCACTTCATTGGGATCAAAATATTCATAGAAATGTATTCTCTTGATAAACTTAATTGGGAATTGCCAAACATGCCAAAAGTTTCCGTCCTTGTCATTCTATGAATTTGTGTAGGTATGTGGACAACAGCTTATTTGGATTCACCAATCCGCGGCAAATTTATTGATTATCTTTTGTGATATATGACCTCTCTCTTTAAGGAAATTGTGAAGAATGTTATTTGTGTAATTAAAAAATACTCAGCTGGAAATATCCTGGAACACTTGAATTTACTACCCGTCTCAGAGATTTACATTTTGAAAGCAAATATATTCCAGAAGTTTTTGCTTTGCTTGTTTTTTTTTTTTAATCTCATAAATATGTTCTTTTTTTTCCTGGAAATAGAGAAGCGAGGATTAGAGTTTTAAAATTACTGTGTATAGAGCAACTACAAATAGCATGCAAATTTGCTTCAGAATGGAAGTTGCATTGTTGACAACAGATTGGAATGCACTGTCATGGCAGTACTAAGAAGGCTTCTTTCTATCTCCACAGAAATTAAAGAGGAAAAAAATATGCCTATGACTCAGTAGTGGGGGGAATTTTTCAAATTACTTAAGGCAGTTTGTTGCTGGTTTTAGGACAGTGTTTTGGTCAGGACTTCCATTTTCAATCAAACATGTGTTTCTGGTATTTGTCAGCTGCCTGCATTTGTTGTCCAAAGACTGAGTCACTCCAATTCAGCAGTAAACCCTGACCAAAGTTTTAATTCTTTTCATGGAAACACTGGGATTTTCGCTTCTGCTTTCCCAGGAGTGCCTGCCAGTAGATGGCACTTCTTATTCCCAGTCATTGCTCCATGGAAGGCATCAAGAACGGCTGAAATGAGTCATTCACCAAGGTGATTACCAGAAACAGCAGTGAAAATTAGCATCTCTGGATACACCTGCATTCCTGTTGTGCCATCTCTTAGCTCCTCTGCCTGACTGTAGGTTTCTTGATGAAATGCTGGTCTAGTCTGACTCTTCATTTGTGTTGTCTTTTCAGCAGAGGTGTTGAAATACTGGACTTTGTAAATTTCCATGGTCATGTGCTGAAGTGCAAGCCACGCTTCTGAATGACAGGGCTTTTGGTAAAGACTAGAAACATGGAAAGAGTTTCTGCTGTAACAGGCCAGGCAGAGATAATGGAAGCTGAGTTGTACCTGTATCTTCCTTAGCGAACTGTTCTTTTCAGTCTTTCTTCTGAGACAGACTGTCAGTATTGAGGAAACTGTTAGGAAATAAGAGCTACATTCCCAGGCCAGCTGAAAAGGGCACTGGACACAGGATTCAAAGGTAGATCTTCATCCAGGCTCTTTGTATTCCCTGTTAAAGAGAGATGAGATCTGGGGTCCACTTTATAGGACATTTCAATAGGCAGTGATGACTAGTATTCTTCCCCTATTTCCTGAAGTACAGGCCGGTCATTTTCAGATTCTTTCCTTTTGTCAATGTATTAAAACCTGTGTAATGTGCAGCCGAGTGTGATTTTTATCCTAAATGTTTGCTCACACAAAATCAGATTATGTAATTTGTGATTCTTAGAGAATAAAGCTTAAAAAATGTTTGATGTTGACCTGAGAATAAAAAAGAAACCATCACAACAGTGCTAACCTATTGTTGCAGAATGATTAAAACTTCTCTTTCTCTTTTTTTTTTTAGAGGGGGGCAACAAAATGATGAAGAAAAAATGCCACTTTAAAACAAAGGTCAAAATCCTGCATTTACTCTTTCTTTTTTTTTTTCATCCCAAACTAGACAACGTAGTTACTCAGTTTTGCAAGTAGTTTCAGTAAAAAAATAATATTTCTGGTTAATTTGTGAGTTGTCTGATGAATTTTCACAAACTTTTTTTCAGATTAAATTTACTTTGTTCTTCGGTCAACAAAACTCAGTATTCATGATGAGAGCAGTCAATCACTGTACTTTCTGCTCATTATTAAAGAAGAAATTCTGAATCAATGATCAATTTCAGATTGGTAAAAGATTCATAATATTTTGTTTTAGCAAGTGCCTTTGACCAGTTCACTTAGCAGTATTCCTCTGATTTCCCAAATGTCACAGTGTTGAACTCCATTCTGGTCTCAGCTTGCCAAGCTAGAATGAAAAGTTTTAAATTCTCTTTATTTTTTTTTTTTTAATTTTATTCTATTGAAAACAGGAAACATGTTTTGGAAGTCCTTTGGATTGCTTGGAAAATAATGACAAGGTCTTAGTGTCTCCAGTAATCTATCATAACAGTTTCAGTATGGTCATCTTCTTCATAAGAGGCATGAAAAATTATACTATTTTAATAGGAAGGTATCACTGAATACATGAAAAGCCAGTGTATGGTGAAAGTTTGTTGTTCTCTTTGTATGAGCAGTAACAGGCTGCCCATTGCCAGAGCTATCATGCAGCCATGTGTATCACAGCTGACCCTATCCCATGTGGACATGGAGTTAGGAGTAATCATCTATGTACTTCCTAGTTCTCCACGTGATGAAAATTACAGCTTTTCCCTTGAGAATATAGTCACTCTTGTGACTTGCAAGGTGATAGTAAGTAGAAGATACTAAGTCCATTTCCTTCACCGTTGTCCCTTCATCCATATGGACTCTCACCTATGTAATTTAGTATCAATATTTGCTTCAGATTAAGTCAGTTTGAAGTTTTTTAATGGACTTCATAGCTCTCCTTGCAGTTCGAGTGCTCTCAGCTACAGCAGAATCATGCAAATCTGTGCAAGTGCTTTGTCAACAACCATTCATTTAGCCTCCTGAAATGTTGTAGCCATTTCTAAATGTATCATTAATTACAGCCCTGTGGGCACTGAGGATATAAAACTTCTTAATTAAGAAAACTGATGTCAGGAATCTAGTTAAAAGGAAGTCTTCTTCATCAGTTGGCTTTAGTACTAATAAAAGGAAATATTTATTTCTAGGCATATCCAAGCTAAAGTGACCTGAAATCTGTCTATTGTCTTTCTAAAATATATTCCTTTGCATATAAATATGTATTTGCAAATATAAGTCCTGCAGTCAGGCCTCTGGGCACACCTTTACCATTTGGTAATGGAAATAAAAAGAAAGCAACATGAAAACATAAATACAAAAATAACCTATAGCATGTGACATTCACTGAAAAGTGTTCCTAGCTCAATGCTTGTCTCAGTAACCAACTCTCCATCAGTTTTTGAGGGAACATCTAAGGTGAAGTAGTGTGTAGAAGACCAAAATATTGTCTTTAGTAGGCTGATAAAAGGAATACATCCAAAAAAGAGTAGGTTGTTTTCTTGGAAGGAGGAGAACTATATATTACTGTATAATTGAATTGTTCTACAAACTGCAAACCCGAATCTTCTCCATAATACGGGGTTACAAAAAATCTGGACCGAGATCTATGCTTGAATCCTGACCCTGGAGCTTTTTTTAATTTTTTTTTTCACATTTTGAAAATACAAATATTTATTTTGAGACTTAACATATGAAAGAAAAAGGTGAAATGTCTATCCGGTGGCATGATTCATATTTGAAAGCAAATTAGAGCTTCAGTGATTTGGTTTTAATTTCAGGAGAAAGCTGCTACACTTTGAACATCAAATTCTGACCTTTTATTAATGCTTACATGCTAGTTTTTGAAAAGAATTCTTTTTATCCAGGGTCATTTAGCTATTTTCCACAAAAGTCATGTTGTAAACTGTTTATAAGGACTAGAGTTTGCACCATACTTTGGGTCTGAAACAGCCAGTAGTCTGATGGGGCCTTCACCCAGAGAATGACATACCTGCCATTCAGCGTGCAGGGGATGGGGACGGAGGAAAACTTGTGCACAGGCAGGAATACCAGATAGCTGGTTGTTTGGTAGCCATGGAGAGCCAGCTCAGAGGGTTGTGCAGAGTTTCTATAGCACATGAGCTCGATTGTTCCTCAGTTTGGACAGGCAGCCACGGGTAGAAGCAGAGTCACAGCAAACACCTGCAGGGACATCTCTGCTGTGCTCAGGCCTCATCAGCTGCCCCAGGGCTCCTGGAGCAGCAGAGGCTCTGGCCCACTCTCCATTCAGTGCACACTAAGAATCAGCATGAGGTAGCAATGTCCCTCTAGGACATTCCTAGGACATCCCTTCCACTCTCACTGCTTACTGTGGGCTTTTTATCTGCTGTTCACCAGCACCCTAAAGCCTGAGGCCTCTCCTTCCCTCCTCGCTTGCTGCAGAGGACAGCGGGTCACAGGATACACAGTCCCTGGGGCACAGCAGGCTGCCAGTAGCCCCCCCATTACCCCCTCCTGCTGTGGGGACTGAGGGGGAGAGGGTCACCCCGTTCAAAGCCCAACTCCATTTGCCCCTCACACGAGACAGCCATGGCAGAAACAATGGACTCCCCCCTCCTCAAACCTTGAAAGCCCGTGAAAGCCCGGGTAGGACCAAGCAATGGCCACAAACAGTAGAGGGATGCTGTGTACTCTCTCAGGCATTCGAGGACAGACGGGTAGGACCAGAGGAGCTGAACTTTCCCTTTTCTTTACTTCAGCATGTTGTCCCCATTCTGCAGGGTGTGCAGTAGGAGGCCATGCTTGAGCCTCACAGCTAAGGATACCCTGCAGAGGAAAGCGAAGAGAGGGGGAGGCCGTGGAAGCTGTGGTTGAAAGGCACTCAAACACAGCTGGCAGCAGACCTCAGCCTACCTCCGTCTGGGCTGACAGACCCTCTGGAGCACCAGGATCTTCAGAGGTGGGCAAAAATGGCAACTTCCTGCGAATGGCCCTTTGGCCTTCGTGTTGGGACAGCAGTGAGAGGTATCAGAGAGAAAGAAGCTCAGCCCAGTACTGAGGGGAACTGCAGCAAGATTTGGTGATGGCTCTGTGGGCCAACGCCAAGGCGTTATGTGTCCTTGGGGATTAATGCAGGAGGACAGCAGAAGACAGACAGTGGCTTTGGGGCTTCTGTTGCTTGCTGCAGACCTTCAGGCATTGTGACTGCTTCTTTAGTTAGGCCACAGTGGCCAGATTGTTTCTGTGTTAGCCTTCAGTATGTCCTGTTTGTATTGTTTGGCTACATTACTTCCCACAGCCCTTTCCCCTGGACTTTTTCCCTAGTTTTCTTCCCCTTACCATTTTAGTATCTATAACACTTGTCTCTTCCAGTTCATAAATTACGGGCATGTTCCCTTCCCCCTTCCATCCAACTTCTCCCACCAAGTTTTCCTGTTGGCTTGAAGAGTTTTGCATTAAACACTGGCAGTTGTAGAGAGCATATCCTTCCTGCCAGAAGTCACAGACTTTCAGCTCCGATTGTGCTAGAAGTCCTTGTTCTCAGCTTCTGGCTGTACCTCCTCCTGTGCAACATGGGGCTGAGGCTCTGGTCCCTGCAGAACCTGTCAGTCTCTGGTGCAGCCTCGCTGGCGCCACGCAGCCTGCTCGCCTGCATCAGCTGCTTTCTCTGGCAGCTCAGCAGCTCAAGTAGGCCTTACCACCCACTGTTGAGGCCACCATCCCTCCATCCCTAGGCTCAGGGAGACCCTGGGCTCTCCCTGTACCTGGAGATGTAGGTGGGTACGTCTGCTTTGAGTAGCTGCATCCTGCTCTAGGACTCTGACTTGACAGAGGTGTCACTTCTGCTGCTTCCAGCTCTTTAAATGGTACACAGTTCATAGCTTCTGATTATACTGTGTCACTAATGTCTTATTATTCTTTGGATTTGTTTATAGTAAATACTGCTCTCATTCCCAGAATTATTGCTGTCATATTTAACATTAAAATTACATACTAAGTGGTAGAGCAGTATATTTTTACAACATTAAATAATAACAGGGTACCAGACTTACAAGACATTGATATAAATATACTGAGCTGCAATATATTCCAGTGATTCAGTTCTTTAAATGTGCCTATTGCAGTAAGACTGAATTCAGGCTGTGATGGGCTTAAGGAGAAGATGGGGGTTTTATCAGTGTATAGTGAAAGATAGTGTTGTAGCTGAGGAGTTGATTTGACCTGTGAAGATGAAGACATATTTCCCTGCTGTGCTAGAGATTACAAGTGCAAACTGAAACAAATCAATGTAAAATACCATTGACTTCAGAAGGGCTAGTTCTGGAGAAAGGATTTGAGCATTTTAAGCATGAGCAGCCGGATACATTGCTCCTATTTCACCTATATGTACCTATTCCTAGGGCTCTCATCCATCCCTTTTCCTTTGAAACCTCATCTTAACCTGCTGCTGGGACACTTTCTCTTCCTTTTCACAGGGTTTAGGTGCTGAGAAAAAGGCCTTAAGAAGCAGGATGTTTTCAAAATAGAAACCTTAGTGCTGAGCCCGGAGGCACAGATCAATAGCTGTTGAAAACTCAGCTTGTTGCCATATTTTGCTAATATTATCCCTCTTCACAGGTTCTCACAAAGTTCCCGAAAGTGTCAAAAGGAGGATAATGTACTAAACAAATCACATTTTAGTTCTTTTTCCTCATTTCCCTTTCTGTTCCAATGCTCTTCTAGTGAGTAGGCTAAGTGATATTATCCTGGACTTTTTTGGAAACCAACCTCAAAGAAAAGGGCTGCAGGTCTGGCATAAGGTCTGCAATGCTGTTAGTGATTTGTGATAAGTGATTACTTATGAGTTTGTTCCCTGGAATGGGTGACTCAGACGTTGTATTGGCAGTGGTTGGGACAAGACATGAAGTCTAATTTCTTACTAATTTCTTATGAGGTAGCTTGAATTCAAGAACATGAGAAGGCTCTGTCTGGCAGAACAATACACACACATGCACACACACTCACACTCAGGTGCTGGTCTTCTAGAGGTCAGGAAGTCCCTTTAACTGTCTTCATACAGGCTTTGTGCCCCACGAAGCTTCCTCTCTCTGTAAACCATTCTGCCTTTCTCTGAGGTTTTGGAGAGATGTACTCTTTCTGTGTTGGATGCAGTGGATGTGTATCAGCTAACTAACCTTATTTTGATACTGTGTCTCTGTATGAAATCCTTTGTGAAGGCTATGATTTCTTTCTCTAAGTGAGATTTACCACACTTCTCTTTTCTCTGTACGTTTTGATAACAAATTAGGCAAGTTCAGCAAAATACTCTAAGCAACTCTGGCAGGTTTGTAGCTTGAAGGAACTCAATACACATTCAGATAGCTAAAATTTTTAACTAGATATTCAATTTAATTCCATATAGCCTTCAAACCTGCTGAGACAGCATAGCAGATACAGAGGCACTGTGGATAACGCGGTTTGTTTCAAGCAGCTGTGAAATGAGTCCACTGTGTATAATACTAAACTGCAAACAACCAGAACTGAGTATTATTGTTAAATATGTTGTATGGTTGCAAGTATCTGATGTGCTGTGAGCTGTTGTGGTTTTATCACACTCATTCCTTCCTTCCTTCGTTTTTTCCATGAGTGTTTTACTGTGCAGCCTGAGTCCTGTGTGTGATTTGGCACTCTCTAGAACAGGGTGCTGTAACAGTTTGCATTGTAGTTGTCACAGTGGGACTGGGGTCCTAGTTTTGAGACTCCCATGTCATTACAGCAGTGAAAATTAATAGCCCAGTAGTATTCGTATCCTGTTCCTGCTCCCATTTCTTTCCTCCCTGAAGCAGAAGCAGTCATGAGCTAAATGTCTTTATCATTTAGACAGATAACAAATTGGCAATTTAATAGAATGACACACTATTTCCAGAAATAAAGCAGTTAATTTAATTCATGCTCTTAGATTATTTTTCAGGTCTCATGAAATCACAAGGTGGTGATGGAGTGTGGAGTCTGTCTTTGAGAATAAGGCAGAATCTGTTTAATTTTGCTTTATTTTCAAATATTCAGAGGTTCTCTAGGGAATATGGTTCATATTCTTATTGTGAATCCCTCTGAGTGTAAAATAAGAGCATTGAAGAAGCAAAGTGAGCCTTAGAGGCAGCTAAGTATTTGAACTCTTCCTTCCCGTCACTGATCTACCTTATCCCAATGGACAAGTCCCACTACTTAGCTCTTCCCTTGAAAGGAACTGCCCCACAGCCCCTGGGGAAGGCCAGGGGCAAGGATGAGGGATGCAGGCAGACCTGCTGGTCATAGGCTAGCAGACAAAGAGTAAATCAAAGAGCTGTTTGACTGGAGAAGAGTTCATACAAGATGACCTTCCCATGTAATGGTGTATGAATATTTCGCTAGCTGGTTTTATCTCTCTGGGCTGTATCTCTAGGAATTAAACAACTCCTCAGGTTTTCAAAGATGGGTATACACATGGACACGCCATACGAAAGCCCGGTATTTTCCTAGTTAGAAGATTAGTAGCCAACGGTGTGTGCAACACAAAGTTCATATGTGTGAGATCATGCGGTTTATGCACAAAAATGTAGCATCAGTTTTTTCTGAAAATGCTTAGGCTTTTTCTTTCTTTTTCACATTTCATAGGATTGCTAGTGCTCATCAGCCTCACGTGATTAGTCCAACAATGGACTAATTATTCCCTGCCAAAACAACACAAAAATACTGCATTGGTATTCTTACAGGTATTATGGTCATCAGTGCGCATAAGCTTGTATTTCTTTGAGACTCCTTATTTCTCATGTTCTACATTTTTAGGTTTTGCTTATGTATTTGATTATTGAAATTGTCTCCAAGAAACTAGCAGGAGATTAGCTGCATATTTTAATGACTTTGTTCAATGAAGATTAATTTACTAATTTTTAAATTAATTTTCTTTAGTGATTCCAACCAATTGAAGAAAGTCCCTTATCACTAATGATTTAATCAGAGTACTGTATTACAAATGCCAGGTTTAATTAGCAAAGTAACATTAGTATTGATGTCTGATAAACTGTTGCAATATTTCATTATATTTATAAATCTACATATACCTATAAAAAAATAGGAAGTCAGTAATCAGTATGATGGTGCAGCAATCTACTCTGTGTATCTGTTCTTATAAAAGATTTAATTCAGTTAAATTATATTTGAATTAATTTGTGGTTTCAGGTTTTCAGATAGCATAGGTTAGTGAGGAAGATTTGCTGATGGTACGTTGAGGGTAAAAATAATTCTGTATTGCAAATATTGTGAAAAGAGAAATGAAAACATGCTTCTTTTAAATCAAGTTCACCAGTAGTAATTAAAAATGACCATATCAAAGTGACAAAGATTTAAACTAAACAGTATTATTAACCATAGTTAANATTTAATTCAGTTAAATTATATTTGAATTAATTTGTGGTTTCAGGTTTTCAGATAGCATAGGTTAGTGAGGAAGATTTGCTGATGGTACGTTGAGGGTAAAAATAATTCTGTATTGCAAATATTGTGAAAAGAGAAATGAAAACATGCTTCTTTTAAATCAAGTTCACCAGTAGTAATTAAAAATGACCATATCAAAGTGACAAAGATTTAAACTAAACAGTATTATTAACCATAGTTAATACCATAGTTCAGAAATAGTTGATACTTATATTAGAAAATACATTAAATGTAGTAAATGAAAAAGAAAGACCACCTGCTATGTCTTTTGGTCAAATTAAAGCAAATCAGTTCTTTCACAAAGAAAGAAAATGAAAATCCAAATTGTGATAAATGCCTACTGCAGGACTATTCTGCGTCACTATCCCTCCAGTCACTAGCATCTTTCAGATAAATATAGATTAGGTTTGCGAAACTGATTTTTGTCTGGGAACTACATGAGGAATCATTGAGATGAGTCAGAAAACACAGTTCAGATACTGCAGCATTAGTAAGAATAAAATTTGTTTCTGAATATAGTCCATGTTTAACCACTCAGATGAACTTTTAAAAATATGTATAGGACCTGAGCTGTGCTTTAGGAATAATATGCAGAATATTTTTTCTACTGTGCAGAACATTAGACTTTTGAAAGTATTTCAGTTCTTCTGTAACCAAGAAAAAGTCACCTTTCTGAATACTTTTTGTAAAAAAGGGAACATAGCCCATGTATTGTGTTAGAAAAACCATCAAAGAAACCCTATGTGCTGCTTCTGACTTGTTCTGAATTCTCATAATCGTACTTGGCAGCATTCTATTTTTCTCTCGTTTAACACCTCAAGGCTTTTTCAGTTAAAATAGGCAGGTTAAATTTATAAGCAAGGAAAAAAGTAAAAAATCCCACGACCAAAAAAGGACTCCAACTTTTGCAATCTCCACGTCTATTCATATTCATAATATTAAATAGATAGAAAAGTGCTTTCAGATTTGAGACCTAAAAATGCTCTTGGCTAAATTCTATTCAGCCCTTACAGATTTCACTTGAACTGCGGAGATTCACTTCAGTAGTGAGGAAAGACATTAGGATTTGGCCCTTGTCATCCGATGTTCTTTGTCAAAATACAAAGTGGCATTACAAATAACTACTTGCAAATAATCCGAATGTGAAAGCTAGAATAGGGCTTCATTTGTTCTGTTAAAATGAGAAGTTGAGCATATTCCTAAAGAACTGATATGACTGGAGTTTCTACCTTCCAGGCTCTCAGTTCAGGCACAGGTTAGTCTATGATTTCAAGGACTCAGAATAAAGTTAGTGTTAATGAATGAAATTCGCATTGACGTTAACAGGAAATTCATTATACAGTATTTTTGCAAATATGTTTCTTGGGACTTTATTGTTCAGTCAAATCGTAATTAAAATGAACTGACTTATTTCTGATTTCTCATTTTTCCCACTAACAGAAGAGACCTGATGCCAAGCATTCTTGGTTTAAGCCAAGCACTCTGCTGATATAAGTTCAAGACAGCCTGGTCTTGAAGCATCCCAAGCAGACACTGCAGGCTTCATACCACAGCTCAGTCCCATGTGCAAGTGCATGTAAATTACAAATGTTTTCTATTACAATCTGTTGAACCAGGAAGTGCTGCTGTTTAGTATCATAACATATGTTCTCTTGTTTACTTCAAAATAAATATACCCAGAGCTTGAGTGAACCAGTGGCTCCTAGGAGAACACTTGACTGATGCATGAAATGCAGCACTGACTCCAGAGCGGATGCTGATGTTCTCTGGAGTACGCCTGTCACTTAGCAATGTTTGCCTTTCACTCTTTCCAACTTCTTGACATAAAATAAATTTCTGAAAGTCAGAAGTTGGACTTGAAAAGAAAAAAATAAGACTATGAAAACTGAAAGAAGGTTAGAAGTGGCTTACTAATTCTTGGTATGGTAGTTCAGCTTTATGCATACTTATTAGCAAGCAAGAAAAGATTTGTTTTCTCAAACACTGTAATTCTCCTGAAATGGAGCCAATTACAGATGAAACTCTGTTGCTGAGTTTATATGCTAGAGGATTCTAATCTCATGTTTCATCTAATTAAATTCTAGCAGGATTAAAGAAGAACATTGTTCCCTAGAGATAAGGGTGGGTGCATTTTTCTAATATCCACGTATACTATGCACCACTGACTTTACGACAAGGCTTGAAGTAACTGAGAAGAAGTTCTGATAAAGCTGTCTTCTGTATGGATATTCAAGAAACCTTTCCTATCTCAGTAATCAAATAATTGTCTAACCTCTCGTCATAACTTTCACCATCCCAGTGTCAGCAAAGAGAAAGACAGGTTCTGATTGAAAGAATTTGAAATTAAGTCAATAACCTATATAGAGCAAATGTCCCACAAATGTTCTCCAGATGACACAAATCAAGTGGGCAAGAGAGGCATCCAACTGTAAGCCAGGTTTTGGGCTGTCTTTTTTAGACATCTCTTGAGAGATTCACGGCTGATCTCCTAAAGGACATCATGTCATCCTGTCTCATGTATGGCTCTCCATGCATCTGGGGAGAACTGGGAACGCAGAACCAGTTTTCACTGAAGAATACTGAGATGAGTTATGTATATTAAGGTGGAATGCCAAGTATTGGTGCCTAGTTCTGTGGTAAGAAAGGAACTAATGCTGTTGATAGCTCCAGAGTCATGGTCTTGAATGCTGCCCTGCTAGTAGAGGCTCACACCAGCTCTGTCTTGCAAAATCCTGCTCTTTCCAGCCTTGCACTGGCTGCAGCACATTCATACACAGATGCCTTCAGATAACAGACAGATTATGAGTAATATCTGGGTAAAGATGACATCCTTGCAATCATCAACCTAAACCTCTGTTCATACACGTTTGACAGCGAGGACAAGCATCAGCTGCAAATATATAAATCCAGAATATGAAGTTTGCCATGCATTTGTGGTAGTTTGTGGCACACTGCTTATCTGTATATTTGTGTATCTATAGAGCCCTATCCATGGACTATCTAGTTAGTATGTTACTATCTAGTTAGTTAGTATAGTATCTAACTATACATAACTAGAGAGATAAGCATTGTGCCACAAAATAATACAAATATGTGCAAAACAACACCTAGATACTACAGTTTAATTCTGTTGTTTTTCCTCAAGCTAGCATCACAGTGTTTACCCCTGTTCATTATCTGATCTGACAGAGTGAAAAGAGCTGTTCACAAACCATTCAGATATTCACAGCTATGTGTCACAAGTGTACTTGAAAGAATGTGCTGTACTCAACACCATGCACTTGCACCTGTCAACCATGAGATGAAAGCAAACCTGGAGGCTCCCAATATCTTTATATAGAATTATTTGTCCAGCCACTGTGATATGTTGTTCTGCTGTCTTGTAACTTCTTCATCTGCAGCATGTTGTTGGAAATCAACAAGAGGCAATGTCAATTTATTTATTTAGGTGTTTTCAGCCAGTCTGTTTAAGTTCAGCATTATTGTTATGCTTTTCAAAGTATCCATTGTGACAAGGAAGGGAACACGTTCCAGAAGGGGACAAGTTCAAGAAGGTTTCATAAGAAAGGAGGATTTTTAGTTTTTTTTAAAGGCAGTGATGTCTGTCAAACTTTGCTTTTCAGTCCCTGAAAATCCAGACACCAGAATGTTCCTACTATTCAGGTGCCACATTCCAGAAACAGAATCACATCCAAAACCCAGGTTTCCACAAGTGGAACTCTCTGTAATAAACTGTTCCCTCAAAACTTGCTAGCAAACCTTTCCAAACTATAACTGCCCCAATAGAGAGTGCCATGAGAAGGATGTAAGTTTATGAGAACGAAACGCCAGTCCTGGAGTCAGTCATGTCAGCAGTTCTGTCTTGGACTGTAACAGTTTAGTACACTTCCGTGGGACCTCAGCCTCCACACCTGAAAAACTAATGTAGTAAGATTTGCTGCATTTTCCATCGTTGCTATCATTGCCACTGTACCCTAGTTTTCAGTGTTGCATATCCCAGTGTTCACTAAGGCATCATAGCTGAAAATAGACATATCCATGAAGCAGAAGGGTTAACTGTGTCACAAAGCATACAATATATAATTGCAATGCAATTACTTTATCACCATTAAACAGCAAAGAATAAATAAGAACATTGCCGAGTCACACATTTCTTTTCATTTTTTTTGAATTATCTGTAAAATACTGAAATAATAGACCTTGTGAATTAATACTGAGGAATTTGAACTGCTGGGTTTTTATTAGAGCTTCCTTCCTGCAACACTCCTAAAAATGTAATTGTAATGGAAATTGTTTCTACTAGGAACATAATAGGCCAGGTGAAATTAGTGAATAAAAACTCAGTTCAAAATAGCTTGAAAGGGTATTAGAAATATTTCATAGAAATCCAGCATCTGTGGTGGGTTTTTTTAAATGAAATGGGTATTTTTACTGTAACCAACAAACATGATTGCTGGACCCTTTGACATTGGAGTCTGGTGATGCAATGCAATAATTTCTTTCATGTGTGATCTACGGCTAGCTCAATTGAGGGATTTAATTTCATAAGATTGCATTATAATAAATTGCTATTTGTGTATCCTAAATAACTGTGTATACATGAGAATGTAAATGTATTTCTAGTCTGAATCAGACATAACTAATAATGGGCCATTCTGTTATTTCTGATGTTGCCTGGGTGTTTGTATCAAAATGGTTTTTCTGCCTCAGTGTTTTGGTGCACTATGTCAATTTGTTGAAATGAAAAACCTGCAGGAACATATGCATTTCAATAATTTTCTTATATGGAAAAGTTAATCAATTTCTGGACAGACCATTTGCAAACAAACAGAAAAGGGTAGAAAGACAGCAGGTCTTGGCTAACACTGGGATGTGTGAGGTTATAAGGGTCTACTCTGAGTCAGACAAGGCAAGATGGAAATAAGTCACCTATATTTTCTTGAGTATGTGCTAAACACATAGGTCTTGGCCAGCCATAGCTAGTTCTCTTTATTGAAACTCTCGCTGTTTGTATGAATTATGAAATATTAATTGAACCAATTGAGAGAGATTGATTCTCATGCTTGTAGGATGTAATGATGCAGCGCTGTAACATAGCAAAGCCCAATGTGAGACCTGAAGTGAGGGAAAGGTGGGTTTATTTTCAAATAAAATCAGTTTTACTCAGTCACATTCTTGTACCACATATTCACAACCTTCAAGACGTGTGCCTGAGTCATCTGTTCAGCACCACCTTGTACCCAGGTGATCTGTCCAGGCTTTCTTGCAGTTGCTTGGAGAACAAGGGATGGAAGCTGTTGAATCCTCCTCCCTTCTCCTGTGTGCTTCTTACCTTGGAAACCCTAACCAATACTGGGTCTGTCTGTACATTTTAGAAGTGGACCGTAATTGTGATTTTTCATCTCCATCCTGTCCTGCCTCTGTGAATCATCAGGATTTGTACACTGCTTTTTGTCTCATTATGTGGGTGCTACAGCACCCTGATGTATCAAACAAGGGCAATGCCTGCCATGATTGTTCCTGTTGTTCTCCAATAGATACTCTTCTTCAGTTTCATCGAAGCCATAAGATGGTGTTCTTGTGACCAATGTAGAAATTAATAGATTATGTAGAAACAAACATTTTAAGGTACTAATTTATATCACCCTAAAGTAAGCATTTAAACCAGAATGTGAATGAATCATGTTCTACAGCTGCCTGTTTGTCTCGACAGTATGTAAGTATGAATGTATAGCTCAGATATAGCCATCTCCATGGGAGCTGACTCTCACCTGGAAGTGCTAATGTTTCTAACATTCCCTTTTTAAAAGATCATCAGTATGAAAGGACCAGATTTTACAAGTATCATTCAGAGGTCCGTCCTGGGTCCATCTCTTACCTTCAGGTATTCTCTGAATGTCTTTGCAGAGAGAAGGAAAGACAAGATGCCAAGGGGGACAGAACATGCTCTTATAAATATGCTTTGGCAGGGGGGTTGAACTAGATGATCTTTCGAGGTCCCTTCCAACCCCTAGGATTCTGTGATTCTGTGATTCTGTGAAATATAATATTCATAAGAAAGCAGGCAAAAATTTATTAGCGTAATCATTTGAGCATACTCACTTTGTGATTTAAGTGTTAAATTGCTCAGAATTGTTACATACTAGAAAATAACAGCTACAAAAAGAGAAGCATAATTTCTTTTTTGTATGATATTGTACTTCTCAGAGAGAGATGAATGTTTTCCCACCCGCTCATTGGGTAAAGACACAACACAGCTTTCTTTATTTGCTTACTACTCTGATTTGTATCAGTAGTGATGGCAAGCCAGTTCTGGGAAGGGGTTTTGTTGAAGGGAATTGTGGTCCTCCTAATATGTGATTACTCTGGATGTGTCTGAAGTACCATAGCAAAAGAAATGCTGGCCAGATCCCACTACTCATGCTGAGCTGATCTTTATCCTTTGAATGGTGACATTGAAGTCAAAGTGTCTTCTGGGGAAGTAAAAGGCTCTTTAGCATAGATTAAACCTGCACACTTACCTCTGGATAAGGACGCTGTCACAATAGGAGAAGCTTTGGGATTCAGACTAACTGTGCCCACCAGCTGCTTCTGTTTGCTCTTGAAAAGGAATTTGTTGCAATCCTGCATGCGAGTATTTTTTTCCCCGTCTTGGTCAGGACACTGCTTGCTGCTGGTCCAGTGAAATGCTAAAGCCAAGTCTCCAAGTTCAACAGTCAACTCCTTTAACAAGGAAAAGTTTTGGATGTATCTTTTCTGCTTGTGTATGAGCAAGGATGTATCAGTGCTACCAGGATTACAAGAGGCAAAGGTGTAGGATTTCACAGGTAACATTAAAAATTAAAGCAAATGAAAATACACTTAGAAAAACAAAGAGTATAAAATCTTAGTAGTATTAGACCTTTATATTTCTGCCAAAATCAATTGCTTCCACAGAGGGTTTCCTACTGCTGACATAATGGACCCTGCTGTGATAGCCAACTTTTGACGCTAATTTGCATTTCATTGCTAGGCTATTTCATTTGCCAAGATTTTGCTTGCTACAAAACCAACGCACTGAATTCCTGTGCCAACTCTGTCTTGTGTACAACATTAGCAGTAAGGAATGGGTAATGTAAATTCACCATTGTTTTATGAGTAGGTGAATTCCCAGGCATTCGGCATGAGAAGGATTTAGACTAGGATACATACTGTAGCTGTTATACTGTAATCAACATGATGAACTAACACAGTTAACATTTTTATTCTGGAAAAAATCTTATTTAAGCCATTTCCTTTTCTTGGCCAGGAAGATCCTCCAGTGTACGGATTGGATGAATGGATTACATACAACATAACATTCAGTGGGCAATGCAGAAATTAGGCTGTGCAACAGAAATCTCCATGTAGAGATTAATTTCAGAGTTTGTAATTAAACACCAAGGGATATTTTTGATGACTGCTCATCATATTTTCATCAATCTGGACATGCATATTCTTAGATATAGTTAGGGCTCAATTAAGGGACCAAGCATCCCTCTAAGGGATTGTGTGCCTTAGCCTAGCTGTTTTTGTTTACTCTTTTCTATAGTACTGCCATGTATGGGATTAACTCCCACTTCCCTACAATAAAGGATGAGTGTCTATCCTGTTGTATTTCAGATTGTTCATATCCTGTGTGTCCAAGGAAAAGATTCTGGGGGGGACTGCGGGACTGGTATTTTATTAGTCATAGTGTTGATTTGTTTAAAAAGGCTTTAGCATTGAACTGTGATAGCTTCTGAACAATACAATTTGGTTGGACAGATATACTGGCCAGAAATTGAATAAAGCTTGTTAGTATATTTCATAAACCCACTGACGCAAGATTTCTGTACTGGTGATTCACTTTAGCCTGGATGTACAGCAAATACAGTTATCCAGTTTAGAACTGTATAATTACATTTATAAATGAACTGATCTTGAGGGCTCTGACAGTTGAATTAGGAAGAAATGTTAGCAAGAAAGGTCATGAATTTGTTTAACAACTTAATAAATGAATGCTCTGAGGAACTCTTCAGCTCTCTTTGATCCGCTGCCAGAAGGAAATGCTCTCTTTCTTGCTCTGGGTTCCCTGTGTGTGAGATGCTCTCCATCCCACTGCAGCTGCAGTGGTGCCACTCCATGTGGTGGGCAGCCCAGGGTAGCCTCACTATTTGTGTTTACTTCTACAGCATGGACACTGCACTTTTAGTGCCCTTAAACAGCTCTTTTCTGGGACTACAAAAAGTGAGAAGAAGCACTAATCAGTTGCTTCCATATAGGCAAGTTTCTAGGAAACTTCTGTTGGATGTGTTAATAATCTATGAAGTATATGAACACAAAACCAGATCCTATTATAACTTCATGTGTGGGGAAAAAGAGAATCGGATATTCTTTGTTGTGAAATATCTGTCACCATAGGTGGAGAAGGCAATCTCCTGTCAGCATGCATCACTTCATATACTTGAATCCCATGTATTTTCTGCAAGAATGCATTTTTATAATAATTACACAACCTGCCTGATGTATTTTCATGCATCCCAAAGCAGATGTTTCTCTCTGGAAGTCCCTAAATAGTGTTAAAATGTGTTAATTCCAATGATTTCATTCCTAAAATTATTTTAGTGACCAGAATCTCTAGGCAGACTGCTGTACATAACCAAGATGTGTATCTCTGTCTGACCATCTTTGCCAGGCTGTTTTTTAAAAGTGCAGATGTTGTTAGGATTGCTTCAAGTGTGAAAATAAATCTTTTAGTTTATTTTCAAGGGAAAGCAAGAATTTTGCATGGTTTCATTAAAAAACTAGCCTGAAGGCAGAAATGACAGTCTGTGCATACAAATTTAGAAAGCAGTTTTATAAGCTCAGATGAGTTTATTTTAACTACTGATAATGTTAGAGTATGTTTAACATTATTATCTGATGGAACTTTATCGATATAGAATTGCATTAATTTTCACACTACTAACTCATTCCCATTTTAGAATTTGTCTTCAATCTCAAGGCAGGTTGGGAAGTTTTTCCATTGTTTTTTACTAACTTATCTTGCAGTAACGTGCAACATCCTGTTCAAGTCATAGATAGTAAACTGAGCAAAACCACTAAATTTGTATCCAGGAAGGCCAAAAGAAACAGCTTATATACTGGCCTCAGAAATCGTAACTGTTCTTTCTGATATTGCACTGTCACAATCCACAGGGGTTTTCATCTTCTCTCTTCAGAATAAAAAAAGTTATTTCCATGTCTGACACCAAACTTTGGTGAGCTGTCATACATGAGCTTGGCTTCTGAAAAAAATTTCAAGAAGCAGCCCAGTACAGGGGTTCAGATAGACTCATCTGACTGTATGAGAAACTTGCACCCCCAGAGATAGCTTATCCCATGATTTTAGTGAACTGCAGGAGCTAAACTGTTTTGACTTTGGAGCCTCTGATGGGCTTTGTTGGAGCTTGTGCAACGTGTAGTTTGGAGGAGGAAATCAAACTTCTCACAGAGTGCAGTGGTACTAAGTCTGTACAGAGATTTCGTTAAAGCCTGTAAGACTTTTAATTAAGCTTTCTCCCAAGCCCTGATTATTAAATGTGATTCAAGGAAGGCACGGTTGTTTGTGTGGACAATGTTGTGTGCCCCAGCTCAGAAATGCAATTATCAGGGAAGACATTTCGTGGTATGTAAAAGTGTTGGTCTTTTTATCAGCTTTGCTCACTGCGGGAACCTGTCCTTCTCTTTGCAGCATTCATCTTTTTCTCTGTCTGCTCTAAATTCCTTTTAATTGAAATCAATATCAAATGCTGACTTTGTTTGAATGACACCATTGGCCTAAAGTAAGGCCAAGGTTAAATCAGAAAAAATATTTCTTACAACTTCAAAATTTATAGTTATTAAACAGTTGTTACATTTCATTTAGAATTTATGGGCCAGATGTTTATTCCTATTTAATCAGCAATATGTAATATTATTAATGGCTGAGACCTGGAATTAAGTCCAGAAAAAGCACTAAGAAATTAATCTACTTCAAAATATTTTTCAGTTAGAAATCAATTTAAGTGCATACATTGATTCGTATGGAAATACATAGAATAATATTTTCTCCCAGAAATTGTCCATATTTCAGATATTTTACATATCTCACAGTCTTTATTTCACCTTCACAAATTTAGAGCATTGTTCATCTATTATGAATGCTGCCATGCAATGTTCAAAATCCTGAACTGAGATCAGCTTGAAAAACTTGATGTTAAAAAATGAAGTTGCCAAACAATCTTGCCCAAAACTGTTACTTCTACAATTACAGTGTCATATGAGATATTTATTTAGCTATAAATGTTGACTTGAAACACTGACCTCTATCCTGGCACAAGAACTTCTAGTGAGACCCTGTATTATGTAGTACTGATGGTATCACTTATCTTGCAGTGGTTGATAACTCCTGCTCAAACAGAAAGATGTAGACTTGCTGCCTAAAAGATCACAATCCTGCTCTTCAAAAAAATGAGTCCTACCAAATAATCATTTTTTTCCAGAGAGCTGTCACTTCAACTACTTGAAAAGGGACTCAGTGTTTAATAAAGGGATAGCACTGAGGAGTTCTGCTAAAGAGCTCTGCACTGCTGAGTATCCAGCATCCAGCGCAGGTCCAGAATTACATCATCACTTCATTGTCTTTCCTTTGAAAATAAAAGCTGAAATGCAAATGCAGCGCAATGACACTTAAAATTACAGCACTGAATATACTTCATAGATTTTTAACACATCCAACAGAAGTTCCCTAGAAAAATTTCAAGGTCCTTTAATAGGTAGAAGACTTTTTTAGTCACTTCTGTCTATCTGCCAGTAACTCCTTAAGTATCAGGCCATAACAGAGAAATTTGTTGGCTTTCTGATCAATAGCTATAGAAGTTAAAATAAGATGCACCTTTTAGAAAGATATAATAAGTAGACCCTTTAAGTAACACTATTTGCAACAGAAAGGAAAAGACTCATCAAATAATGAATCTTAGCCCTGGTAAGGTTAATAGAGATTAGCATCTACTACTAACCTGTTTCTAATTCATTGTATATAATAGTCTGTTGTGTTACTGAAACAGTGAAATACAATGAGATTCCTGATGGGAAAATAATACATTGTGGAGTCTCCTTCGCTGGAGACATTCAAAACCTGCCTGGATGTGTTCCTGTGTGATGTACTCTAGGTGACCCTGCTCTGGCAGGGGGGTTGGACTAGATGATCCTTCGAGGTCCCTTCCAACCCCTAGAATTCTGTGATTCTGTGATTCTGTGTAATCACAGGTGCTGCAGGACTACAGGAATTAGAGCTCTCAGCTGACCGGTACAGCAGTGTGCAAATGTAGCTAATGTGCCAAGAGACAACACCAGTTCATGTGCAATCTGAGCAGTGGTCTCATACTTTTAATGCCATTCATTTCAGAGGAATTGCCCTAAATGGGGAAGGCAATTTATAAAACCCAAATAAAAGCAGTTATGTTTAAGTAAGCTTAATTAATGTTTAAGCACAAACATTTATTGGAGTCTATTAATGAAATATCTTGGTCATGCAGAAATACTGTTCAGGGAATAGATGGCCTTCAGCTGCTGATCTGCTGCTCTGCCCCCGGAAGGTCTGTGGCTACACAGATAGAAAGGGACAGCGTTCCTAATGTGAGGCCTGGTGAACTGGGAGTCAGTCACTTCAGTAAGCTACAGCAGCCCTGTATATGATGCTTTCATCTCCTGAAATACAAACATTGGTTAATGGTTAATGCTGCATATTCCTCTTGAAGACCAGAACACTGGCGGTATCAGGACACCAATATGCATTGCATCTTTTTGGCTGAGCTATCAGCTTAAGGGGTTTGTTCAGTATCTGTTACCAGAAGCCCTAGTGGTGGCTGGGACCTAGTGTCAAGAGCTTGATGCATGTCTTCCTATCATCATCGTCCATGACTTTTGCACTTGAATTTCCTTGTAGAAGTCCAGTAGGTAGTTATTTGGCTTTAACCCAGTCTCTCTGACTAAGCAAAACCAGCTCTTGCCAACGAGTCTCATTTACACATGAAAATCCTCCCTTGCCTTTTGCAGTTTGTCAGCCAAAATGCATTGTCTATCAGTGTAGGGTACAAAGGTGATAGAGATGTCTTCACAGATGTCTATTTCAACCTCATCCCATTAGATGTTTGTGGAGGGGAAAAAAACAACCTAAAACTCCATTGACATGGGTGTACTGGAGTCAGTCCAGCAGAGGGTTATGAAGATGAATAAGAGACCAGAACACCTCTCATATAAGGAGAGGGTGAGAAAGCTGGGACTGTTCAGCTTGGAGAAAGAAGGTCTGTGGGGATTTTTTTCAGTATGTATAAATACCCCATGGACAGAGTTCCCCAGCTGGAAGGTATCTCATTCTGCAGTGTATCCTGTTAAACACAGAGTCCGTCAAATGCACACCTACTGCTGCTTGCATGGTCAAGAGCACAACCTCTAATGAATAAACTCACTGCATCATCTGAATGGCTTCAGGTGTTGGACACCAGAGCCTGATTTCAGCAAATCAGTTAAATAGCATTTTAGAATGGTATTTAGAGCTAGCCTTGCACTTAGATGCTGTTCTAAACAGGGATTGAGTGTAGTGCTCGTCAAAGAGATAGAAGTATTTCAGACCTCTGTTGAATCATGTTCAAAGCAGAGAGTTTACACTCTCCCTTGCTGTATTGCAAAAAATGTCCTGCAGACATTTTCAGCAGTATTTCTGCTCTGTTTTGTGGTCAAGGAGGGAGTGTAGCTTGAAGGGAAAGTAACCTTGCTCAGGTAAGATCCAGTGAGACACAGGGAGAGTGTTTACTGTAAACAAGGCCTGAGTCCAGCACAAGGGAGAACATTGTGTGTTCTCACTACCTGGAAGTTATATTGGTGGAAAACAATCTCAAAAACTTCCAGCAGAGATTTTCTAGTACTCAGTGAGACTTTTTTTTGCTGTGGCGTGAAGTAAATAAAAGGGCTCTGTCAAATCTTTTCACTGTGATGGCCTTCTCTTATACAATGATATTATGCTCGTTTCCCTGAATGGAAGCTAATGACCTAACCTAAATATGTCATAGGCACTTTAATTTTATTCTTGTCATTAGCTTGGTTTGAAAATAGGTCACAATGGACAAGTGTCACAGTGGACAATGTCCTTTTCCTTGTAGTTTTTACCAAATACCAACTCCCTAAAATCTGTACTGTTAGAATAAACTATACTAATGGAAGAAGTGTCTTAAGGTGTTATAAAGTCAAAGGTAATGTTTGTAGTTAATTTAATTTTTTTCTCATTTTGTTTGTACTTTTTTTCCTGAAAGAATTCAGGTCATACATTATTTCATAAAAATAAAGTCAGGTTTGTGCTGCTAATGATCAAAGACCAGGTTAATTATCCAGTCATAGTCTAAACTTTTGAGCCAACATCTGGTTTCCACTGAGCAAAGTAACACCGAAAAAAGAGCAGGACTCCAGATCTGTTCATCAGCTAGAGTGATATTGGTAGTGCTGTACCAAAAGATGGTTCATCTAGACATAGATCAGATCACACAAGAAAGAGATGATATGAAAGCATGTCATGCTAGTGTGGAAAAGAGCTGATTATTTGATTTTGGACCATTGTGTTAGCCCATATGTCAAATAAGGAAGCTAATCTAGTAGAATTACTCAATACAGATGAATGCCTGGGCAAGAGTTCTATTTAAAAATTCAAGGAGCAACTGTTGTTGCATCATAGGAGCAGCATGATTTTTCAGATGCTCTCCCATTACTACCAGCATGGTAACAGCAGGTCGATGAAGCAATGATTGCCATAGTTAAAATACTCCAAAATAGCAAAATCCAGAAATTTGCCCAGCTGTCTGTGAGCATTGCCCATATTGTGATTATACTGGAGTAAAAGTTGAGTTTCAGGCACTCAGTACTGGCCAGGAACAACCAAAAGTTATTTTATACCATTTGTGGTAAACTAAAATATACATGAAGATATTCAGCAACGTGTAGCATTCCCATGTCCAGCAGCTGTTCTGTCTATATTGCAGTGTGTATAACTGCATGTTGATGATGGCGATACAGTGAGTGTCTGAATGCAGCCTGCTGAGAAGGGCATTTCTGAAGGAGCTGCAGGTGAACTAGAATCCATCCCAAAAAGGGTGCATGGACTTAGTCATTCCTTGAACTGTAGCTGTTAGAACTGTACAATCTGAATGCATTTAGTCCTTTTTCTAGTGGTTCTTTCAGAACTCACTTTCCCAAGTAAGGCTTGGGGAATTGTTCATTTGCTTGGGATTTAGTTTTGCTATTGGCGTTTTTGCTGCATGTTTTCAACTGTTCTCAAGAGGATTCCTTACTGATTGCAACTGAACCTGGATTACTGACTCCATTCATTAAGAGGGGAAGTAAAGCTGAATGATTTAGGCAAGATGTGATCCCTGGAGTAGAGATATATAACCAGAGCTCAATAAGCCTAACCTAATTCTATATGTTCCATGAGTGAGCTATACAATATGCAAAACTAGTCGGCCCTCTCACTACCTTGGTGAAGGTGGCTAAGTACAGGTTAAGTGCTTCCTGAGGATGAAAACTTGGCGAGCTTTAGGCAAAGGCTACAAGTTGCTTATAAGCAAATAAAAACCTAAACTCTTTAGATCACCAGAAGGCCAAATCAACACCAGAAGAAGGACAAAAGCCATCAAGACACAGCCTCTACAGATCCTATAAGAGCTGGGCTGTGTTAAATTCCCTACATGTTGAGATTTTATACAACGCTGCTGAAGCTTACACACACAGAAGACATGAACAACATTCTTAGATTCAGCGAGACAGTCAGGACATCAAGCAAGGTCACCCTAGCTGCTGTTGAATAGACTATGCTGACTTCTTTCCAAAGCCATTAGAAAACTTTCCTTAATCTCAGTGCTCATTCAAATAGGCTTCCCTCTTGTCCTCTATCTGCTATATAAAGTACTTTCTATATGAAGACACTGTCTGGCAACATAATTTATGGGAGAGACCATCTATTATTTTTCCACATGAAGCTTTTGATCATGGATGGGTATTTGGAATTATTAACAGCACAGAGAGGCTAACGTTTCAGGTCTTTTTACTCATTGCCAGCAAAATAAATACTGAAGTTGGCAAGCTATGGTGTAAGAGGAAAAATCTTACTGAGAATTACAGACTACTTCCAGGATTTTATTTTGAAAAGCCTTACAAATAGGCTGCTATATTGGAGGCACTTATTTTCCTGTTTAACTTTATCATTTGCGGTCCATATTATCCTTTGTCTCTGCAGCTGAATTTGGTAGGATGATTTGGGGCAACCCTAAGACTGACTGTTACATGAGTGTCCCAAGTTTTAGCTCTATAGGCTAAACTGAAGAACAGCCCTGTGGCACCTGCAACAGGTCTGGGCTGTGCTCAGGATAGCAAAACTGGCTCTATATTTTCTGCTGACTCAAAACTTGGAGGCTTGTCCTCATTAGTGACTTCAGCTGCCATTTTGGGGTTGGTTCCGAATTCCTTGGGTAATGGAGCCAGAAATTCAGTTCAGCAACTCCAGTGAAATAAAATCCTGCTAAAGACAGGATTTAGCCACGGTACATCAAGATTTTACCAAAAGCAAACCTTGGCATAAGGAAACATTCAGAGTTAGTTTTGGCAGCTTTAAGAAATACATTATAAGTGATCATAAATGGGCTTTGACTGACTTGCTTTAGAATTGTAATGGCCCCAGAGGATTTAAGCCCTAACAGCAGAGCAAGTGGGAGCCAGGCCTCATGATGCTTTACCCACACTGTGTCTCATTGACCCTGTCTAACAAGATGCTTCAGATCAGGCCCTGCTCCCCCACCAGTGCCCTCTCCAGCACAGAAGTAGGCTGTGCATCATCTAACTGGAATCTCACATACAAAATAACTCATGAAAGGAGAGCAAAATCAGATAAATTAATTTGAAATAACTGCAGTAATAGCAGATGGAATGGTGACAAATCATTTCCAATCTATGCCACTTTCCTTTTCAAGGTGTGTAGGTTAGCTTCCCAGTGTTGTTCCAGGCCTCCACTTAACCCTGGACTCCAGACTGCCAGCCTGAAAGGACATTTGGGACAAAGAACCAAGGCTTTTTATAAAATTTTCTAAGTATATGTAAGTGAGTTATGCCAGTAATGGCTTGCCTGTCTGTTCAGGTGATTCTCATTCCCTTGTCTGTATTCCTTGCTAATTCACTCTAATTTGCAGAAGAAAAGAGGAACCATGAAGAAAACACTAACCTCTCTGCAGGTCTCTGAAAAGACCCATTTCCTCCTTTATTCTAATCTAAGCACATGTGTGTCCACTATGAACCTCACCTGCCTAGTTATCACTGAAAGTAAATCTCTTCACATACCTTAATCTGGAAGTCTTCCACAGAATTTTAATGTAAGTGGCTCTTGGTAAAATGTCAGTTCATAGTAATATGCCATATGTAAATTGCCCTGTTGAACTTCGCTAATGAATGTGTAATGCCATAGTGAGCAAGGTATGGATTTTGCCCTAATTGTAACTGGAAATCTAGGCTGTTACGTTCAATCTAACCCTTTATAGTAATGGTGCCATAATTCCTGACAGGGACAAGATAGTCTCCAAGCACTACAGCTGTGATATTTAGTTAATCTGTAATAACTGATGGAGATAATCTTGGTTTTTTTCTGACTTACCATGATTCCTTATATCTGCATCATTCATTACAACATTATATCTTCATTCATTATTACATCAGTTGTAATAATAGTCTAAAATGCAATGACAACTTCAGATAGCTTTCCTGTTTATTGTAATGTAGGTGTAGTAACAGAAGTATCAGTGTTGCAGTAGATATCATAGCATAGGTAAAGCAAGATTTACCATCAGAGGTAATAACTCTAAGCTGACCAACTGGTGTATCTGTATAAGTTAGCCAGGACCTCAGAGACACAAAGCCTTCTTCAGAGACTGTCACAAGAGAGCTTGCATGCCCCAAAGCTCGTCTCTCTCTACTACAGCATTTAAAATACCCTGTTAGATACAACCCTTCCAGATCAACGGTGACATGTTCTGACTTCAAATCATAATCAGGATTTCTACTCATTATTAGCAGAGCTACTATAAAATTAGAACCAGACTCAAGAAAAAAGTATTCACATTTCAACACAGGCTCATTTTTGTCAGGGCAGAAATGAAACTTGTATCCAGGTGTAGCATGGGCTATTCTGCTGCCAAATGGGAACAAAAGGTTTTAAATGTGTGTCATGTGCATTTGATTTATAACAAACCACTCACAGGATTTTTCACACTTTATATGATTTATATAAAACTAGTGACATAATAAGAAAGTATAATATTTTTCTTTTTTTTTTTGCCCACCTCATAAAATATTCACTTGCTTCAAATAACCTATAGGAATGTATGGTTACAAAAAAAGGACCATTGGGAGTTTGCCTGGGGAAGGATTGAATGGAAAACTGAGAGGGAATTGGCCACAAATAAATATTACATAACTATTTTTCTCTCCAGTATATGCTGCAGCCGAAATAAAAAATTTAAGAAAAACATCAATATATGGAATCAAAAAAGTATTGATCCAAAAAAATATTGATCCAAGAGGGAAGAATGTCATGTACGATTAGATAAAGATTTTGCCAGTGTGATAGAGAAAGAATTTGGGAATTGGAATAAGGAACGTACTTGCATTCAATCTGTATGCTGCAGTTTTTCTTGCTTCTCCCTAACTCTTCATGTGTGCTTCCAAAGTCCATCCAGAAAAGCCTTGTTATTATATTCTTGTTCCACTGAATTCAAATACTTGTTAGAATATTTTAAAATGCATTAACTGGCATGTATGGTACACGAGACCTAGGCTGTATGTACAGTACAGTCAGGATGCCAGTCCAGTTAAAGTCATAAGGCAACCACGGAAGCAGCTTTTCTTTAACTCACAAAGGTTTAACTGAAGCTGTATAATAGTTTATTTACCAATGTTTGTTTAGTTCCACCCCACACACTTCTTATTGTAAATTATACTAAGGTTATTAATGTTAGCCACAAAGATTATTTTGCAGGTAATGAGGACTGTGAAAGCAAAAAAGTTTTGTTCTCTCTGAAAAAGAGAGAACTACAGATCCAGATTAATTCCAAATATCTGCTTTAATTTTGCAGACTATGCAAAAGATCATTATCTGACATAGAATCATAGAATTTTTTGAGTTGGACGGGGCCTTTAAAGGTCGTAAAGGTCATCCAGTCCAGTACAGTGAGCAGGAACATCTTCAACTAGATCAGGTTGCTCAGAACCCCATCCAACCTGACTCTGACCACTTCCAGTGATAAGGCATCCACAACTTCTGGACAACTTGTTCCAGGGTCTCACCTCCCTCATTGTAAAAAATTTCTTCCTTATATCTAGTCTAAATGTACCCTGTTTTAGTTTATAAAACCTTTCCCCCTTCTCCTATTGTAACAAGCCCTGCTAAAAACTTTGTCCCCATCATTCTTATAAACCCTCTTTTAAGTATTGAAAGGCCGCTCTAAGGTCTCCCTGGAGCTTCTCTTCTCCAGGCTGAACAATCCCAACTCTCTTAGCCTGTCTTCATAGGAGATGTGCTCCAGCCCTCTACTAATTTTTGTTGCCCTCCTCTTGACATGCTCCAATGGATCCATGTCCTTCCTGTGCTGAGGGCTCCAGAGCTGGATTCAGTACTCCAGGTGGGGTCTCATAAGAGCAGAACAGAGGAGTAGAATTGCCTCCTTTGATCTGCTGGCCATGCTTCTTTTGATGCAGCTCAGGGTACAATTGGCTTATCATACTGTTCATATCTGATGCTGAAGGCTTTATTTTTGTTTGTTTTTATAATCAGATTTGTAATGCTAATGTTAAATACAAACCCTAAATTTCTGAAGTATCACTCAAGATTTTACTAGCTCTGCTTTCAGTAGCTTATAACAAGATAAAGCCAACAATGTTTTAGAAAAAGCTTACTAAATTCCAGTAAATGTTATCATGTAAAAGTCAAACATTTTTGAGCTATAGAATAAAGAAGCAGAAAGCTGTGTCACAAAGCAGAGGAGTAAAATCTATAGCAGTGCATTTCTGCTCTTCTAAGAGCACTAGCTTTGGCTAGTGGCCTACCATGCGATAGATTAAAGCAATCAAACTGCAGGAATGCCAAGTTTGTCACTGAACATTCCTCAAAGCAGAACACTTCCTTGCCTTTTCACTACACTGTGAAGCTGTGGTTTAGCATATCACATAGTAGTAGCACAGTATAATTTTAGCCTTTTAGGCACAGCTGTGAAAGGTCTTTTTGAAAGTGCTTGTAATTTTTGGAAAGCTTTGCAACAGTGCTTGTAAAATGAGCAAGTATGCAGTTATCAAATCTTGGTGACACTGCAACTTGAATGCTTGGGATGAATATGACACTGCTGTAGAGCAAAGACTTAAAAGGAGTTGCATACATTTATGTCCCTCTACTCTGCTCTTGTGAGACACACACATACACACACAGAGTACTGAATCCAGCTCTGGACTTCTCGGCACAGGATATGGACATAAGATACAGACCTGCTGGAATGGGTCCAGAGGAGGGCCACAAAGATGATCAGAGGTCTGGAGCAGCTCTCCTATGAAGACAGGCTGGGAGAGTTGGAGTTGTTCATCCTGGGGAAGAGAAGGCTCCAGGGAGACCTTATTGTGGCCTTTCAATACTTAAAGGGGGCTTACGAGAAAGGTGGGGACAAACTTTTTTACCAGGGCCTGTAGCCACAGGACAAGGAGCAACAGTTTTAACTGGAAAGAGGGTAAATTTAGATCGAATATAAGGAAGAAATTTTTTATGATGAAGGAGGTGAGACCCTAGAACAATTTGCCCAGAAGTTGTGGATGCCTTATCATTGGAAGTGGTCAAGGACAGGTTGGATGGGGTTTTGAGCAACCTGCTCTAGTGAAAGATGCCTCTGTCCATGTGGGGCAGGACTAGATGACCTTCAAAGACCCCTTCCAACCCATTTTATGATACATTGAAGGGTGCTGAAAGCCTGACTCAGTTGTTATGTCAACCATCATTGTTTTGTTAAAGTGAGATTATTCTAAGAATGTATCCTTTGAACAGAGATGGAAAATGAGGAACTCATTTTCTAGGCACTCATTGTGATCCACTGTCTGTACTGCATTATGGCTTGAGTTCAAGTGTAATTGCATGTGTTGTTGCTTCTCTCACCACAAAAGCACCAAGGTTGATTTAATTTCAGTTTCATAACAGCTTAAACTGACCAGGGCAGATATGCTGTTACTTGCCATCTCCTTCAAACTAAGTACTTCTACCCTCTTACTTTTACCACTGCTTGTATCACCAAGGCCTGTAGTGAGTTCAGAGAGTTGCAGAGGCAGAAGACCATGTCACTCATGCACTGCAGGGCGCAGTTTCTATTGGGGTACCTGTCTTGGCCATGTCTTCACAATGTGAACACAAGGGAGGGCTGGAAAGATGTGGCAGAGGCACAGTACACCAAAAAAGCAACAGGTATGTTAGACATGTTATTTATTGCAGCAGTAAATGCTTATTATTTATATTAAAACATTAATTCTACAATTTATTTATTTTTATTATTTTTTTTAAACAAAGATGGTTCTCCCTGAGATAAGATAACATCATATACAGCTTAAACCAGATGCGTGTTGCTAAGATTACAAAATAGAGTCATACACATTGTTCAGAAAACTATTCCTGGGTAAAACAGTAATTTTACCAATTTCAGAGAAGTGCAACAAGGTACAGGGCGTCCTGTAGAGACTAAACTTGAGAAGTGCTTGGAATGCCTCCCTTCAAATACTGCTGTTAACACTTTGGACTAGAATACTTTGTGTTTTACACCTTCCTATTGTACATTTGAAAATGGTAAAAACTAAAGCTTTTGAAAGAAATGACACAATCCAGTCTTTGTAAGTATTTCAGACTTTGGCTGTCAACAGGTCCCCTGAAATACTTTGCTAGTCCCTTCCTGAAATTTTGTTTGCTTTTACTTGGTTTTAAACCTCATAAAACCCCTTGGCCAACAGCCAGGAGGGGAATTAGGGATGACTTCCTAAGTACTGAAAAAGTAGTAATTTTCTTGGCTACTAATACATACTAGGAATCACCTTCCAATAATAGCCATTAGAGGATGCAGAAATACCATACCTAGATCTATGTATACTAGAAATAAGACTCGTTTAACTTCAGGGACCTAGAAGTTAGGTGCTGGTGCTCAGCTAGCTACCTCAACTCTCACCCTAGGCAATGAAAACCTCCCAAGGGCCCTTCACCCCAAGTGCCCCTGGCAGGTGGAAGGACTCAGCTCCTCTGACTCCTTTCATGCTTTACTGTCTTTTATTTCATAAAAAGGCTCAGCCTTTTTTGAAGAACTTCTGGGTAATTTGGCTCACATATTATTAAAGTCCCAGGTAAATAATTCTCATCAAAGCACATTTCTTGTATTTTTTGTTCTTTCAAGTATTCTTATCTCTGTTTGTATTACCCAGTTTAACAACAACCATCTTCAGTTTTCTCTGTCATGCATATTATCACAGTGGCTGCCCAGATATGTAGTGTGGGGGCTTTTCAAAACTTTGTGATTACCTTAAAAGTAAACACAACCAAGTTTGTAGCTACTTTCTGTTTTTCTTTCTGTTTTTCTCCAGTTTATTGGCAAGGATTTAGTTAAAGGGAAGCCTAAGGTAAAATAGCCCCTTCCTGTTGACTGGTTTTCAATGAGAAAATGAAGCATCAAACATTGCAGTTCCCATGTAATCCATATGAATTGATAAAGTAGATTTATTTGGCCACTTGATCTGCGTAGCTCTGAAATTGCCTATTTGCCATAGCTAATAGTTTCAATTTGTTAACTTAGCACACACTCGGCTCTCCTAAGACGCAGTTCACCGTCTTTACCAGGTAAGCTAATGGAAATTAATAGTGATCTGCTTGAGTAACAACTGAGTAGTCATCACACAACTGAGCATTTGGCTCCCTAATAGTGAAATTATCTCCAAGACTACCAAAAAGAAAGAGCTAATGTACAGCAAGTGACCTAGATGACTGCAATTTTCGTGTAGCAATGCCTTTAGGTACCTGACACCTAAAATTGAAAATTTGGAACCGGTACTTCTCAGGAGATTTTCCTAAGAAAACTTAATGAGGATTAGACAAAAGAACTGTATAAAGGTAACCAATAGGGAATACAGGAATACAAGACACTAGATATGTCTTCTACCTTGCCTCACCTTCCTGAACACTTGACTAGAGGCTGTACGGAGGTGCATCTCTCCACCTGGGACTCACAGTCACCAGCTTTCTAGGATATTAGGAAGAACTGGTCAGAGCTCACCATTTCCCTCAGAAATGTGGTTGCCAGAAGATCCTGGTGCCAGTTAAACCATTTGCAGACCATTGCAGCTAATGGCTAGAGCATGTGCTTGGGAAATAGGAGGGGCTGACTCTATTCCCTTCTCACATGTGGAGATCACACCCATGGCGTTTCCTCTGCCTGAAGGGTCTATAGCTACAATTCTGCTCTGCACAGGACCTGGAATTATAGAAGTGTGATGTACAGCTCACTCCTGGCCCAAAGCCTTAGCATAAATTAGGAACCCAGGGGTAAAATGTCCAGCTGGGAGTGAGGGGACAATTTTAATACTTTCCGTCAGACTACCTGCACATTTGGCAATGCAAACAGACCTGCAACCTTCTCCTTGAATCCAAATTCCCTAAACACTCATCAGTCAGGTCTGCTGGCTTGCCTATGTCTTGCCCAGGTGCCTCTGCCCTGTGTTTCCCACTCCAGTGTTAAGGCGGGCAGAGTGGGCTGGTGCCCCTCTGTGCTGAGTAGCAAGGCACTCCCTGTGAGGGTCTGTAAGCCTCTCTGATAGTTAAGAAATCTTAGAGACCTTGGGGTTGGAAATGGCTACACAGCTATTCACCCTGAGAAAGCTACATGGGGTAGAAAGGGAGCCCTCTAAGGAACTTGCAGCCAAACAATGAGGTAGCAAGTGAATTTTCAAAGTTTCTGGGGATAATACACCAACTGAGAGAGAGATATTTTTGTGTTACAGATCTGTACTTAGTCACAACCCCCACAAGTCTTGTTTTGTGCTGTTAAAACCATTCCTTCCTCCAAAGGTATGTCAGCATTATTGTGAAAGTATTCTGCATTGCAGAATTATCAGAGCAGAATAATTAATTGAGTTTTTTCCAGTTCTTCCTCCGAAAAGGCCTTTCTTGCTTATAATTTCTTCAGATCTCAGCAAAGAAATGTTGCTCTACTGCCCTCTTTTGAATCTTCTCCCTTACACCCTCCTTCTGACTAAATTTCATCCCCCTTGTTGCCTTGTGCAAATGGCCGTGCAGGGAGGGTTGTCCCACCTTCTGGGTATCCTGATGGTGATTGTAATTGGAGTCCTGTTCAGCTTAGTACTGCAGATGTAGAAGTCGGGACAGAGCCTAAAGAGCTATCAGTACTAAGTAGGATGCTGTGCTCATCCTCAGCTAAGCTTCAGGACTAATCCCAAGGTGTCAATGGCATTACTATAATACCTGAAGCAGGAAGAATATCTGAGCGCATAATGAGCTATGCTACGTTTATGGAGAAAGAAAGAACATTATTCTAGATTAACAAACAGACAGGGATTTCGTATGTAACTGTTATAAGCAAAAGAGGGTGAAGAATTAAAACAATCATGGAGAAGTACTGGTCTTTACAATGTGCTTATGATTAATTACAAAATATCTTCTAAAACTTAAACGTGTGAAGTGCATCTTAACATCAAGCCAGGACATTGTTGGACTGATGGAAAAGGGATAAATAGCATAGAAACAGGAATCGGTACAGCACGTATGCTCTGTGTGAGTCTGCTCTGGGCTATCCAGCCTCCCTTCGACTGCAGGCAGGCTGTCCATGGGTGGTAGTGCCAGCTGGTGTAAAAAAGTGGGAAGTTCTGGCACAGGAGACCCAAACCCCAGGGCACTTGAATGTGCTACTTTGCACATCCCAGCTTGCCTGTCACGTCGCACCTGAACCTGGACCGCTGGAGATGGGGGCAGAGCCATGGAGGTGCTGATTTGTTCCTCCATCCAGAGGTTGACAGGGTCTATCTCCTGGGGCTCCCCTTTCTACGAATCTTTCTGCTACCCCATTGTTTCTGCCCTGCCCATTGACCAACACTTTTTGCCTGTATGAACTTTTTCAATTCAATGTGATCTTCATCCTTGATCCAATACTGATGCCAACCCAAGTGTGCTGTAGTGCTGTGGGTCATTCCTATTATTAAAGTAGAGACAAGCCACTTTTTAGGGGCTTTATACTAGGATTGTTAAAATACTCTTGTTCAACTATTGTTGAAGTTGTTGCCACTGGAAAATACTCCTCTGAAAGAGGAAGAAAAAGAGGTACAGGATTTTATGTAGCACGTCAGCCATTCCTGTGGTTAGAGCTGGCTAGAAGAAGAAAGACTAGAAATATCAAGACTATCAAATATAAGATTTATTGTAGGAAATAATTCTTACTAATTTACTCATATGTAGTATCACATGGTACAGTCATCACAGTTAACAGAGGGGAAAAATTAAGTGTTAAGTATTTTATGATGGCGTTTTTTTTTTAATTAGGAGATATGGGAGCAAGAAATACTTTAAATAGCTCTTTCAGTACATGATAACAAATGTTCACAAAAACTCACAAGGATAAGATTTACCTGCAGTTACAGCTATAACCCAAGGTAGTGCTGCAAGCACTCTCATCACAAAATACAGGAAAAGTAGATATATCACAGGTAACTTCAATTTACCTTTCAATTGTTATTGATTTTGCTTATGCTTTCTAGGTCACAGTATTGTGTTGGTGTCCATGCCATTTGTGGAAAGTGACATGTATTTTAAAACTGTCAACAGTTTGCAAGGCAGAGTCCTTTCTTTGCCTGGTTTTTACCAAATCCCTGTAGGTACAACAGAAGTAATGGGACTAGTGAGAAGAACAGTGGCATCTACCAGACTGGCTTTACACCACAGTACAGAACACTTTACAGTACCATGCGTAACTGCATGAACACACACATTCATGCTTGTTTGTCCGCTTCGTGCACAGCTGACCAAGCCCCGTTGTTTCTATGCCCATGAGTCTGTTTGGCAGTTTTGAACCAATACACACTGCAGTGAATAGTCTGAAGATGCAGACAATTCCAGGCATTTTCTTCTGATCTAGTTGTCCAATTTTTGCTTCAATTGAGTTTTCTACCATTGCTGATCAAATACAAATATGTGGCAGACAGCATAATTACCTATCATTTCTGCAATTTGCCTGTCCCATTACCTCTGGCACACCAGAAGGCTTCTGGCAAGGCTGAGACAGTAATAGGGCTACTTCTTATTAGAGGCAAATCCTCTGAACCCTTTTTTCCATCACTTTGTGTTTTATGTAATCTCAATGACACGTGATAGCAACACTCCCATTTTGATCTGGTAGGAGATTATTATATCCACGTGTGTTACATTGAAGTGGAAATGCCACATCTTTTGTACATTTTGAGATTACATATTTCTGCTTTAGATAAGGACAGTTACTACTGATCTCATATTTTTCTTCCCCCCTGAACATGGGTGACTTTCCAGACCATTTCAAGATGAGAAAAGCTGTTCCAGTGCTGTTGCAGAGATAAATGTTACACAGGTGATTGTGTGGCTCACTACACGTAAAGCAGACTAAGCATCCAAGTCTGTGTGCCTTTGTCTTATTAAATTCAAGGATTTCAGATATGTAGTGTGCTCACAGGATTGTTTGCCCAGCCAGAAAACACCTCACACTTAGTTTTTCAGCTGTCTGAAAAATAGAGGTGTATGAGTGCTCACTGTCCTACTGTGGCTAAAGGTGATCTATAGACATGTTGCTCAGCCTGTGGCCCCTGCGCCACTAGTGGTCGGTGGGGCATCAGAAGGCACTGTGCTTTGACAAAAAACATGTTTCTCACTATAACACAGAAGTTCCATTTTTATAAAACTAAAAATGATGTGTTAATGCAAACAGCTTTGCTTGCTTCAACTCCCACAACTGTGAAGCAATGTGGTGATGTGAGGCAACTACTGGATAATTTTCCCAGAAAGGTCAGATGGGTGTTGATTTAGGAAAAAAAATAAAAGAAAAAAGCTGCAAATCCATTTCCCTCCAAGCCCATGGAGTCATGGACATGCTCTGCTTCTCCAGCACTTCGTGCTGCTGAAGCAGTCATTCTCAACGGCCTGAGGGTTACACTGCATGTGTCTATCCACAGCCTGGCTGAGCTAGCTGTGTTAGGGAGCGTGAAGTCCCACAGTGTTGTTCTCAGTTCCTCTTTCTTTTCCTGCCGGACTTGCTTGTTCATCTAGCTAGAAGTTACACAACCTCTGGCTTTCTCTAGCCCCATAAATACACCTTTTGAGCTGCCATTATGCCTATTTGTGAACAAGATCTTTTAGATTTTTTTTAAATATCAATATCCAGATTCTTCACAGGTCTGCAGTGGTATGTGTAGGTTAGAAGTGGCTGAATCAGCACAATCAAGCTAGCCTCAGCTGTCAAAGACACAGAGCTTAACTCAAATCTGCTGCTGACAATGCCGTAACATGGAGCTGTGCCCCACATCAGCTGAACTTACTACCAGAGATCCATGGAGGAGACCAAATTAAAAGCATACCCATCTCCAGTGAAATCATACATGAACACACACAAGGTTGCGGGCACACTCCACACATGCAGAGTACACTTTAGGTCTAAAAAGGTGCTCATACACAAAGATAAGGAATTTATCTTAACAAATAAAACCTAATACTTCTTTGTTTTTGTTGTTTGATTCACAGAAGGGTCAGCTACAACCTGTCTCTCCAGGAAGACTCCACAATGAAAAAAACAACCCACAGTTGCTTCTTACTGGTCATCCTTCTAATTGTAAGTATGAGAAAACTGAACTGCTCATGACACATGCCAAACTTAACCTGGTGGTGATATTCAGAAAAATGCTGTCACGTTTTTTATACTGCACAGGTGAAGGAATAAGTCCCCTTACTGGTAAATTTCAAAATAAGATACATAAAGTTTCTAAATAAGATATCTCACAAAATTTGAACTTGAAACAATTATTTCTTGGTGAGACAGAACTGCAAGTCTGAAGAAGGTAATGCATGTGATTTTTCATTTCCATGTTTTACAGGCTACAACATATCAGTGATATGAAAACTTACGGGTTTAAAACATCTTTAACATTGTTATGTGAGACTTAGACTGACCTAAGTAATTGTGGATTATCACTGTTATAGCTACACTGCTCTTAGGAAAACAACTGAAATGAAAAATTACAGTATAAAGTTTAGTTATTCAGTTTGAATGCTGTTTTCAATTGTTTAATATCAATACTGCCATCATTTCAATGTATGCGATGTGGCTGAGTAACTGTTGTTCTAACTATATAGCAAATTCTTTTCTACTTGACTAAAAACTCTCATGTAAGTCGAATGCTTTCTCTGATCTCTACTTATGAAACCTCAAATTATTAACAATTGTCATAAAATCGAAGACATTACAGGTAGTCAGAAATCAGAATGCTACCCTTAGTTACAGAACAGTCAGAGCATGTCTGAACATTGCTACTGGAAACAGGCACTTCTCTACCTTGGTGTGGTAGGAGTAACTTGCATGCCAGATCCCACCTTACTCCTCAACCATTTATCTCTGTGTTCCCAAAGAAAGCTTTGATTCTTATTCTTCCTAATTGTGCTTTTTTGTTAGCTCCTCATGCCCCTCAGCTTCTCAGCTTCTCTTCTAACATGTGAGTGCGGAATACTTATGTGCATCTGCCCACCAGCTCCCATCCTTTCTAGCTATAAGTTGCAAAAACAGAGCTAGAAGACACGTTGGGGAACAGTAGACACTGCTCTCTTTGGTTTGTTTGTTGGGTTATGTCCCTCCTCTTCTTCTAGCTTAGTGTAACTTGCCACAGTGCTGTACACCTCTTACATTTATATGAATAAAAAGGAGGGAAGGAAAGTAGAAAACTGTAAGAGAATGATGGATAGAAGGAGGCAAAAAAGAAAACAGTGAAATGAGTTCATGGAGAACCCAGGAGAACAGCAAAGAACACCTCAGTTTGGTAGAATACTGAATTGATAGTTTAGGATTAGAACCATCAGCCAAAGAAGAGGCAGAGAGCAGAAGAAAGAACAGAGGAGAGCATTTCTACTAACTTAGACTCAAAAGTAATTAATCCAGAGTTAGTTAATGATTTGAGGAATCAGCCCTGTGTTGGCAAACGTCTTTTGATATGAGATGTATCAAAGTGTTCTAATATTTGCAGCCTTTTGTGGCTGTTACACATAGCCCTGCAAGGGAAGCATGTAGCAATGCACTGGCTAGGACATCACCCATGGTCAGAGATTTCTCTAACCTAGCGGTTAGAGAACCTAACCTGACAGAGACCAGCTTACTTCTGGGCTTGAATCCCAGCTGATCTGCACAGGGGCTTTGGCAAGGAACAGCAAGTCTTCCTATATAAGCCAACACTGACTGAAGGAACAGGTCCAGATTATTTTTCTTCCTCAGTCAAATGACAGGACTGTAAATATTCTGATAACTAAAATTGTTAACAGCACTTCTGAGCATCAGAGGTGCTCTGACCTACAGTATGGATTGTGGGTGAGCCTTTGAAGGAGTGGGCTGATCCTTGTGCTGTTATCCACAAATCTTCTACATCTCCAACTGTGGTAGTGTGTGTGCAATGTTAGTTCTGTGCTCATGCCTGCAGTATTCCAGTGCTAGGATTTCTTTAAGAAACTCTGCAATGAGATCTGCATCCCTTTCCTTTTAGGTATCTTGGCACCGGAGGGCTCTCCGACTTCTGACCTCAATGGATAACTTAAGCACTTAAGTTTCCTTACGTTTTCACTGTTCCAATGTCTATATTCCTTTCTTCCCCACTGCAGTGGTCATACTGTGTTCTACTTAGACACCTCCTAGATTAATTCACCTTCCAGTTAAAGGAGAAGCCACAGTGATAGAAGTAGACCATGAACAAGCTCTGTTTCTTTGATGCCACTTGACAGAACACTGCTGTTAAATCAAATATGAAAAATATTTGGCATCAATCATCTTTCAAAAAAATTCCCCACCTGCAGCTAGTTGAAAACATTCATTTTTTACATTGTATTTGTGGTCTGTAACAGGGAAAGGGTGTATTTCTTTCTCTTCCAAAGAGGCTGTTCCCATTCAGTTGGTTCTTTTAATCATGCCTCTGTTCCCAGGGCTATGAGTCCCTGAGACTTACATGTCAGTCATTGTCTGAGGTTGAGGAAGATAGAGCAATCAAAGTGGTTCGTGACACAGGGTTGAACTCCCATTCTTGTTCTGTGCCCACTCCACAAACTGTCCTTCAGATCTTTATTCTTTGATGGCTTTGATGGTTTTCTGTCATCCTGTCATCTGTGTCCTGCACTCCCAGCTGTTGACTGCAAGCTGTTGCAAAGCAACACAACCTATTGAGGTTCTTGCTTTCTCCTCTGGGCTCCCAGTTCTCTGGTTATGCCATTTGTCCCATTGTAGGTGTCAAATTCATCCCATATCTCTCCTTGAATGCTTTGTCCTAGACCCTAGTTACAACATCTTCATAGACCTCCCCCGCCCCACAGTCTCCAGCATTCAGACCTGTCATCAGGTGGTTTTGGTACCTTCTGATGGAGACTCACAGAATCACAGAGAATCAC